>BQNB010050440.1:0-41508 GCA_026074375.1 Tanacetum coccineum | reverse complement strand
ACAACTCAAATTACCCTCTATGACGTGCCTTTAAGATAATTGAACTTGAGCAGTAGAAACTTAAACTAGCAGTAGTAATAATAACTAGGAGTAGTAAAAACCTTCACCTTAATCTAGCATATAAACGATTAAACATTTCAACATTAAACTTGTGTCTTATATCTTGCACTATCCACATGACTTCAAATGTATACCCAAAACCAATGTATAGGGAGATCGCAATCTCTTGACAATTTATCCTCATCTTCTATGAGACACATAACCAAATTGATAGCAAATGTGAGCATTGAGCATCATAGGAAAAATCACACCTTTGCTAGATTTGTCAATTCTTTGTCACAACGTTTCTAAGCACGAACAAGTTACCTCTAAATGTTGTAAGCCATTTGAGATATGATAAGAACATAAACTCAAATAATTCCACTTCATCTTGAAATAAGTGATAAACAATCTTATTCGTAACCACATCTTCAATAGATCTAAAAATATGAGCCTTTTAATCTTTAAGAACATTTAAACCAAAATTTACCTTCCCCTTAAACCAAGCAGTAGTAACCAATAGTAGAAAACTTCTTCTATTGGCAGTATTAAACATACGAGCAGCACAAACCTTAGTTTAAGTCCAACAGTAGTAACTGCTAAAATTTACCCCAGCAGCAGAAACTTAATACTGGTAGCATTAAAAATATACTAGCAGTATTAATCATACTAGCAGCACTAAGTATAAACTAGTAGCATTAACCCTTAGTAATAGCAGCACTAACATGAATTGGCAGTATTAACGTCTCCTGGCAGCACTAACTTACATAAGCAGCACTAATAATCATAAGCAGCAGCACTAACCTTCAAAGATAAGGCTAGCAGTATTAACTCTGGTTACTACTGTCCTTCTGATATTAGCAGTACTAATCTCCCTTTGGCAGTATAAAGTGCTCCTTCCTCCCATACCTTTTGAGACACTTTTTAGCATCAGTAAAGCACCAATATTTATGATCACCAGCAGTACCGTGTCTCGTGGCAGTAGTAACCACCAACGAGCACTACAAAACATATAACCACAGTTTAAGGATACTTTTTTTAAGTATCCAAACGACACCCTTTTAATGACACTTTTTTTGTTACTAAATTGTCACTAATTCATCATTCTCATCAACTGCTAATGATTCTTTTCATAGAATAAGTTCCAAAGAACTCTTGAATTATGTAACCAAGAACCACAATCAGCAACCATCTTGTTGTCATGAACCAATCAATAACAATTGTGAACAAACTTCCTGTTATATCAAATTAGGGTTGCTGAAAAACCCTAATATCACCAAATTTGACATGATAAGCAAGACAGAAAATTCGTACCTCTTTTCCTTCATAGATGCGACACCAAAACACCTTGTAGATCCTAGATCATGAGCCACGAGGCTCTGATACCAACCTGTTGAAGATCTTTGAAGCTCAAATTATTTAGATCTTATATCTAGGATTAACAATAACATTGAACATAGAATATGTATAGCGGAATTAACATAAGAACAATGATATTCAACAAGGTGTTTCTTCATTAATAACCAAACGTTCCTAACAACCCCAATTCTAAATGATCAATTCTAGAATGTGTTATCTAAACAATAACAAGGAATCAAAGATCCTTGAGGCTAAAACACTAAACCTAGGCGTCTCCTTAGAGTACTTGACGCCTAGAACACACACACTTTTCTAGATGTTCACATCTTGACACATACAGAAAATAACACGACCTATATCTCTTTATATAATAGAGATATTAGGTTTACAAAGGATAAGAACAAATAAAGATATTAAAAAATCTTTTAATCATTTAAGTTTATCTTCAGAATCTTTAAAATCTTCCATCTTTTGAAGAATTCCTCCTTTGCCTTTTAAGTCCTTCATCTTTCATATGTTTTGTCTTATCAACTCAAATATAATTCCTAACACTCTCTTCATCAAGTTCTGCTCTTGGTCTCTTCTTTCTGCTTGCTGCTTTCTTTCCACCTTCTTCAGAATCTATAGGAATAAAATCCTTAAGCCACTTCTGTACCTTTTCATATAGATTCTGAATTTCTTCAAAACTCTTATTCTTTAGTTGATTGTAAGTGGATCTACCTATGTTTTTTAGGTAAGTGATCATCTTGTTTCTTAATTGAGCTTGGTAGGAGGTTTGTTTATAATTTGTTCAGACCTTTATGCAGCAAATAACCTTTTTCTTTCTGTAATTATCTCCACTAAAAATCTAGCTTGCTCATCAATAGAAAATTGCTCTCTTTTTCTTGAAGTCTTGCAGCTAACAGAGCATCTGCATCCATTCTTGCTTGAACATCTTCAAATTTCATAATCAAAGCAGCATCCTTGACCTCTTGTTCTGCAGCTCTTTCCCTAGCAATCCTTTTCTCTCTCTCAAACTGAGCTTGTTCTTCTTAAACATTCTTTAAGGCAATATCTGCAACCCTTTGATTCCGAAGCCTTTATAGGGTTCTTTAGAGTAGTTAGGGCTCACATTCTTGCGTTTACCTTTGTCTTTTCTTTTACTGTTGCGTTTGGTGTTGCTCTCCTTGGTTCCTCTTCAACATTACAAATCACTACTACTGTTGTTCTTGGTCTTGTGCTTCTAATAGCCATAAGTGTATCAACAATAGTCATTAGCTTATCTTCAAAAATATCCCCAGTAGTACTTGTAGAAGGATCAGTAGTACTAACATTAATACTAGCAGTATTAACTGTATCCCCATTTTGTATGTAATTTATTCAGCAATATTCTCCCTAAGTTTAGATCACCCTTTCAACATTCTCATTTGCATTATTAACATTCAAGCTCAACAAAGTCTTCAGCATTAATCTTTGGCTTTGTACTTGTCACTTTACTCCCTGTTTAGATACATACCTCATCATCCAAAATCGCTTTCTATGGATCACTGGTTACCAATCTTGAAGAGTTATCCTTGGAGTTCTTTCCCTTAGCTTCTTTTCTAATTTTCTGACCTTCTTTTTTAGCTTTCTGATCACCAAATCTTGAGTAGTCTTTGATTGTTCCAAGGCAAGAACCCTGTTTGACAAGTTTGTACAAATAGCCATCAATTCATTTATGTTAGGTCTACCCTCATCACTTCCAGGTGTGTGACCTCCTGAGAGAGGTGAATCATGGGGTGTTGGTGGTACAAAATCCATCAAATCATCTTGTTCAATTCTTTCCTCATCACTTCCAGGTGTGTTACCTCCTGGGAGAGGTGAATCATAGGAATGTTTAGATGCCCTCTCAGAACAAGTCTGAGCAATGACACCCCCATGGCTTTTTGGCACCTGGGTTTGTCACCTAAACTAATTTCCTAAGAAAGAGGATCATTAGACATTGCCGTGGATTGGGTCTTAGATATGTTACCACTAGCCTGTGTTGCATCTAAGCTAGCAGCAGTAGTGGTAGCCCTCACTACTCTCCCATCCCACTTCTTAAAGACAGCCTCATCTGCTATATTTGGTATATAGCACATTTGTCTTGAGGAAACTAAGTGTCTCTTGTAGGCTTGCCTAGGTGATTGGAGTATTTTAGGGTGATTGATGATTCAGACTTATAAGGATTTTTTTCTTCAATTCTAAGTTGAGCAGTAGAAGGTACTGGTTGGGGTTCAGAGGGTTGACCTGAACCTTTACCTCTACTACTGGTGGTGCCAACATTGATGCAAACAATGGAGTAAGTCTTCCTGAAAAATCTTTTCCTTTTCTTTTCATGTTAGTGAAAACCTTTTTAGTATGTGCAGGAAATCCAACTCTAACCCAATACCATTAGTCTTCGATAAACATCATAAAAAGGTTTTGCAAGAGCAATCTGATTATTCAAAAAGTGTTGTAAAACCTTAGATACATTAAAAATTTCTTTGTATTGGTATCCAAGTTCCTTAACATACCATCAAAAATTAGTTTAGAAAAGTTAAATTTTTGACCATTAGCTATACAATGAATGCAGATGCTTATATTAGTGGTAAATTCCATTCCAAGAGTAGGATTTTGTCAAACTTAAGCAGTGTAGAATGGTATGTATGATGTACTTCCACTGAGGGGAGAGAGCGATTGGACTTAATGGTGATAATAAGGAGTGCTCGAGTACAAAATTTTCAAGAATTTCTTAGTAAATTCAAAATCTTTCAAAATTATTACTATAGTCTTGCCATCATTAAAGTGAAGATTACTCCTCACTGATGATTCTGATATTACTATAGTCTTGCCATCAACCTTGGCATGTATTTGCGTTTCATTATTGACTATTTTAGACTTAGCAGTAGCCCAAAACTGCTTAATATAAGAAGCATAGATAGTCGGACTTATGGTTAAAGAATACCTGATAGTGCTAGCATTCAAGAAGTCCATTATCTGATGAAAATCAACATTCTCCTCTGTTCTTTCCAAACAAGCAACCATATTGTATTGATCAACAAACTTCAAATCCGCCATAGATGATTAATTGATGATGAATTTATGGAGTTGGTGATAAGTTGAAGTGGGTTTATGAATTTTGAGAGCATTTTAGTGTTCGAGAGTATTAGAATGATCTTGGTGTAGTCGAATATGCTTATATAGGTAAATAAGGAAACCTATAATAGTAGGAAACTGTTTACTGACCAAGAATTTCGCTCAGCAGTTATAACTCCAACGGTAACCCAGCAATACTAACTTTGGCTCAGTAGTACTAACTTTTGCCTAGCAGTACTAACTTTTGCCCAGCAGTACCAAATCCTGCTTAGCAGCATTAACCTTACAACTACCGGTTTTAACTCTAAATTCATCACTAATACTATCTTCAAACATTCATCACTAATACCATCGTCAAACCACACCAATCATAAATCCAACAAATACATCTTCAGAGATTAAGTAATCCAATGCTAGAAATCAAAAAGTTAAACATGTTAACATCAAATGCCTTTGTGAGAAGATCAGCAACATTGTGTTCTATATGTAAGACCTTATTACTTTGAATAGCCTCTTCTCATAAGATCTCTGATGAAATGGTGGCCTTATTTCAATTGCTTGGTTTAGCATGAAATAATAGATTCATTCATAATCCCAAATGGTGCTTTCATTATTCCAATGTGAATCTTGTGTTCAAGAAATTAAACCACATAATCAGCATTAGATATTTGAATCCACAACACCTGTCTACAGCAATTAACAGCAGCAACATACACTGCCTTCCGTATGGAGTTGGCAAACTACAGCTTGGGGGGGGCCCCCACCGCGTTAGATAGACATTGCCATGAAATCAACCTTTTGCCAAGAAATTGACAACCTCCTATTGTGGATTTCCTTTCAAGGCTAGCTCTAGCATAATCACTGTTAGAAAATGCTTCCAAGTCAAATGGTGAAATCTCAAATACCAAAGCAAATAGGTCTTGACCTTTCAAGTATCTAAAGATCCTCTTCACAGCTTGAAGATGTGAGACTTTAGGAGTAACTTGGAATCTTGCACAAGCACAAACAACAAACATTATGTCAGGCCTAGAAGCTGTCAAGTACATCAATGATCTAATCATTGATCTGTATAAATGCCTTGTTAGTCTCTATTGGAGTGCTTGCTGTCTTTACTATGACAAAATCAAACTTCTTTAATATATCAGCCACATACTTGTCTTGGCTGATGAAGCTTCCATCATCTTTTTACTTTACCTGCAACCCTAAGAAGAAAGTGAGCTCCCCTATAGAACTCATCTGGAATCTCTTGTGCATCATGTGCTCAAACTCAACACATAAAGACTTCTTTGTAGACCCAAAGATGATGTCATCAACATACACTTGCACTAACAGGATATCACCTTTGTCCTTCTTGATGAATAGAGTCTTATCAATAGTGCCTCTTCTAAATCTATTTTCCAATAAGTTGGTAGACAAGGTCTCATACCAGGCTCTATGAGCTTGATGTAGACCATATAAAGCTTTTTCTACCTTATAAATTTTATCAGGGAACTATGGATCTTCAAAACTAGGAGGTTGACACACATACACCTCCTCTTCAATAGTACCATATAAAAAGGCACTCTTCACATCCATCTGGTACACAATACACCCAATAAATGATGTATAGGCCAAAAATAACCTGATTGCTTCTATCCTAGCAACAGGAGAAAAAACCTCATCATAATCAATTCCTTCTTCTTGGGTGTAACCTTGTGCCACCAGTCTTGCCTTGTTTCTAACTACAATTCCTCTCTCATCTTTCTTGTTTCTAAAGACCCATTTGGTTCTAATGACCCTCTTGCCATTAGGTAGATCAACCAATATCCAAACCTTCTACAATTTAAACTGTAGAAACTCCTCTTGCATTGCTTCTATCTAGCTTGGATCATCCAAAGCTTGAATCACCTTCTTGGGTTCCTTTTGAGAGAGAAAACAGGTAAATAAGCAGTTTTGATAATCTTTGTGATTTGTTCTTCTCTGCTTATTAATGTAACTGACTAAAGCATGTTCTTCATAAATCTTGGTCGTCCTCCTTGTTTGAGTAGCTGAATTTATGTCTCTAATGATCTGGTCTTTAGGATGATCCTTATATATTTTGGTTATAGGAATAGGACTGACATTCATGGTTGTTTCTAAGTTGTTAAGGTTATCCTCTGCACCCTCATCTTCATCATCATATGCACCACTAAAGATACCAGTATTTAGAAGATTAACAATATCCTCCAAATCAGGCATAAGTGGATCAGTTGGAAGATCATTAGCATTATTAAAACTTTGCCCAATAGCACTAACAGATAGACTAACAGTAGAAACTCTGTTAGTGCTGTTAGCATAACCTTCCTTTTATTAAACAAGCAAATTATCTAATTCAGGTCTAAAATCTTGCACATTCGGGTCACCTTCTTTATTTGAAGCTCCTCCATCCTTCTCTTGACCATTTCTTTCACCCTCATTTGCTGGTTCTTCATTAGTCTTTTTACTAGCATCATCAGCAACTGCATCCTCTGACCTCTGTGGACTAATAACATAATATATTGTTGAATAGGTACTGCATCAACATTATCCTTGATACCTGCATTCCTATTAGTTTGATTCCCTGCAGTAACTGGCTCATAATTCATAGAGTTTGTTAGTAAATCAATATCAAAGAGCCAATCTGGTCCACTCCCTGTAACATTGGGTTTGTTTTAAAGAAAGGTTATGTGCAGGTTCTCCTCTACTTTCCTAGTTCTAGTGTTAAATACCCTAAAAGCCTTGCTATTTATAGAGTATCCAACAAAGAACCCCTCATCAGCCTTCCTATTAAATTTGCCTAGGAGATCTAAAGTATTAAGAATAGTCATATGACACCCAAAAGGTCTCATAAAACTTATACTAGGTGGTCTACAATGTAATGATTGGTCAAAAGTGTGTGAGATCATGTTTTTGAGGCGTTGGTCACTGAAATGTAGGACCACCCTATTGAATAACTTGTTGAGGTGGAAAGCCATTGTAAGAGTTAAACCATCAAAAGCTATCAATATAGTGAGGGGTGCAAAATGTATTAAGTGTAAGAGTGAGATCTGCCCAAAAATATATTTAAATATCCTAGTATATAACTGCTCAAGCCAAATGTAATTAGGTTAAGAGTGAATCTGCTAGCATAGTTGATTGGTGGTTTTTACACTAAATATATAATATATAATAAAATATAAAATATATTTAATCCAAAAACAACTATCAATGATACCGAGAAGTAGTATAGAATTTTCCCGGGTCGTTTATCCCCAACGAGGCTGGACTGGAGAATCGATACAGTCGAAGATTTGAGTTTGAAGGAGAAAAATGATTTGAGAGTGGCAGGAAAGTTAAATTAAACAATAATAAACTAAAAAACGTTTAAGAAATACTAAAAAATTATGAAATTAAGCTAAAAAAACGAAAGCACGAATCCCGAACAAAGGGGGAAAAAACCTAAAAAATCATAAAAAAACCCTACGAAATAAATGTTCAACTTCTAACTACTCTAGAACAAATAAACAAGAATGAAAAAGACTAGACCGAAAAAACGGATTCGTTGACACCAAAAACGAGTACAAGACAAAAAAAAACCGCAAACCGGACCGTTTCTTTAAACAGGGAAGGAAAAGTTGTAAAAATGACCCTTACGAAATTTTTTGATGTATTATTTCCCTACAACTATATGACAAAAGAGAAATTTCATAAAACAAGCAAGAAATAGTCTTTTGATAATTATTGATATTTGGTTTTTATTAATTAATTAAACATTTAACGAAATTAAATTATAAAAAAATATTAAACTACGTCGAGAAATTCTAAAAATTACAAAAAATACTTACACTATGGAATAAACCTACGAAAAATAAGAAAAAAAATTTGTGGCTTAAAAATAAGACTCGAAAACTGTGTACTAGCTATTGCTTAACAAAGCACAAATACTCCTTAAATATCATTGCCCTTTTGAGTCTTTAACCGAAAAAAGACCCAAGGGCGCAGCGGTATAAGTGTGTACAAGAGGGGGATCGTATCGAGAGGTCTCGGGTTCGAGTCTTGCTCACCCGGACCTCTTGTCTTTCCCCCTTTTTTATTTTTCCTAAAAGTCTAGGGTAGAAATTGTAAAAGAGGAAAGTAAAGGGTAGGGGGAGGGCAAACTTTTGAAAATTACACTGCCAGTGTAAGACGGAGAAACGCCCTAAAACTATCAAAAAGTGCCATTTAAACCCCACGATCTAGCTTATTTTTGGCTTATTGAAAAAGTGAGTTTCAGCAAAAACTCAAAACTACAAACTTATAAAGGGGCTTATTCTAAACAACATTAATAAAGGCACTTTCAACTTTTAACAACTAGATAAGCTAAAAAATAAGCTTTTTTCAAACTGTTACAGAAAGTCAAGTTTTTCTACCCTTTTTCAAACTTTAGCTTATTGCAAGCTTATTTCTTGATGAAAATGAAAAACAAAAGAGCCTTATGAAGCTTAAGATGTTATACTATGGACTTCTAAAAGTAATAAGCTGAAGAGTAGAAACAAGATTATAAGGAGATTTGCTAATAGTGCGCGAAAGTGCAAGTTTTAGGCTTAAAGCTGTTTTGAGCTTTTCTAATAAGCTAAACAGCTTATTCCTAGTCCTATAAAGCTGAAATTTAGAATATAAGCTAATCTATGGATTTAAATCTAACCTAGATAAAAGGTTTTTCAAAATTACAACTAGAAATGAGAATTCTAAGAAAAATAAGCTAAAATCCAATTAAGCTGCTATGTCACTTTTTAGAAAGAAAAATAAGCTATACTAAAAGCTTGTAAATGAAAACTAAATGATGAAATGTAATAAGCTAATGGAAAACTATGGAGAAACTAAAAACTAAATCCTAACTCCTAACCTTGAAAACTAAAAAGCAACAAACAAAAATAAATAGCCTAGTAGTGAATGAAGTCGTTGGATGCAACAATTGTTGGCGGATGCATTTTGGCATCATACTCAAATGCAGGCTAAACCTTGAGATCAAAACTCTCTAATCCTACTTACTAAGTATATCTAAACCTGTATTATCTATGTTAGAACTCTAGAATGCCTTAAAACACTAAATCCTAAAGCAATTTTGAACCTAAACCTGCCCTGGTGCTAAACTCAAATTTTTGAGCTTTAAACTTGGAATTTCTCCTAACTAACTTTTAAAAACTATTCTAAACTTGGTAAAATGACTAAACTCAGCTAAATGAAAGAATTTGACAGATTGTTATTGACTTTAAAAGTCAAATAAAGCTTACCCCAAACACCCCTTCACCAATTATGTCATAACTAAAATTCACTTAAAATCTATTTAAGAGCTAAGATAGCTAAAACATTTTATCTACTCATACTAGAAATCACCTAATTGAGCTACTTTAAAACTAAAACCTACAGCTTATGTGTGAAGATAAGCTACTTTCTCTCCTAAGCTATTGACTAATAAATGACCGAATTGAATATCTAAATCCTTAATGAACAAAATCAAACAACTCAATCCATTTGCATCTCTAGAGCTAAACTAACTATCTAAACAAAATTAAACACAAATAAGAACAAAGACATAAGCTAATTGAGTAGCTAAATTTAAGCTAAAATGAAATGTTCAAGTTAAAACCTGGAAATTGAATGTCTCAGAATCTAGCCACTCTATCTGAATGAGTGGCTTTAAAACATGATCCTATTGGCTCCTAGCCTCTAAAACCTGAGCTTAAAAGCTCAATAAGCTATATTAGCTTATTACTCCAAAAGCTTCCAAATTTGAGCCCAAATGAAACCCTTTCCACAAAGTGTTTATCATACTTTAGATGTAAATTGATAAAATGAGTAAATGAAACACTAAAAACAGACTTGTTGACAAAATGTGAGCTATTAACAAGTTTAAGCCAAAAGAGCTTATTAGAGCTTATTAGGTACAAAAATAAGCTTTAATTTTGAAATTCAAGAACAAAGATACTTATAACTGAATTATATAGCACAAACAATAAAGTACAAACTAAAGGAAACAAAGTACAAGTGCTTAAAGCCAAATTTGAAAAAACTCAAATGAAAATGCTTAAAAATAAGGAAAAATTACAAGCTGTAAAATAAAAACTTTCTAACTAACTCCTCTTCTGTCCTCTTCTTCTTTTATAACTGAGTCTTTGTGTTTGTTGTGTGAGAAGGGGAAAGCAAACAAATCCTGGCCCTATATTTTGCCTTGGTACCGTGGTGGGGGGCGATGACAAGAAGAGTAAGGCGCTGTAGGGGGGGGGGACAGGGGGGGGGTGTCAAAGTGAGGGTAGGAGTGTAGGTGGGTATTGGTTGGTTTTTGGATTGCCAACATGGCAAAGCTTCTTTTTAGGTGGGAAAGATAGTGGAGAGGAGGGGGTGTTTGTCCATGGGGGAATTGGGGTTACAGGGTAAAAGGGTTGAGGTGAACCCGTGAGTTTGGTTGTGGGGGAAAAAGGCGGGAAAAACTGGTTTATAAAGGTTGGGGGTGACAGGGCACAAGTTTGCCCATTTGGCAAAAATGGCCCTCCAAGGTTATAGTGGTGTTGGCAGTGTTGGTCCTTGTGGTTATAAGAGTTTTGGGGACTTGGCAAAACAAGTCCCCAAGGGTTATATATGGGATTACATCACACGTCCTTGGTGTTGTATGTTTATGGGACTTGACAGTTTAAGTCCTTGTAGTATAACTTTCCCATCTTGGCAGTTTTCCCCCTTGTCTTTCTTTTTCTCTTTTCTTCTTATAAATACAAGTTTAGGGTTTGGCAATTTTAACCCTCAAACTTATATTTCTTCACATGTTGACTTTTGGATTTGTCGGGGTTGACTTTGACTTTGACCAGTTGACTTTTCTGTTGACTTTTTGACTTGATTGACTTTTCGGCTTCGATTTGGCTTTGTCTTTCACAGTCTTTTCCATTCCGAGTCCGGTTTTGTCGTTTTGGCTTTGTTTTTCGTCCTTTTCTTAGTTATCCGTTCCTACACAATACAATTAGCAAAACAAGCGTATATTTGGCATTTTAAGTCCGTTTTTGGTTATTTTAGCTCGTTTTTAAAGGTAAAAGGTATGTGTAATTAAGCACATACCAATAGTCCTGGCAGCCTCTATTAGTGTCCTATTCTTTCTTTCAGCAACTTTATTTTGTTGTGGAGTTCTGGCAACACTGAATTCCCTCTTAATGCCTTTCATCCCACAAAACTAATTCATGTCATTAGTTTTAAATTCAGTTCCATTGTCACATCTGATGATTTTAACCTTATGATTTATTTGGTTTTCAATGCCAGTTATAAAAGTTTTAAGGATCTCACTAGTCTCATCCTTAAAGGCCAAAAAGAAAACCCAACTAAACCTACTAATGTCATCAGTGACAATAAGGCAATATGTCTTGTGATTGATACTCCTTACAGATGTTGGTCCAAATAAGTCTATATGCAACATTTGTAAGGGTTGGTTGATAGAGCTCACAAGTTTGGTTTACAAGAGCTTTGTGTGCTTCCCATCTGACAAGCAACTAAGTAATGTCCATTTTCAAAAGCTTTAAGGTAAACCTCTTACAAGGTTTCCCCTCACAAGTTTATTCATAGTTTTAAAGTTTATATAACCAAGCCTCCTATGCCATAAATTAGACTCATCTATTGTAGCCATTGCAAATAAACAAGTCAAACCTCCTGAAGGAACAACATTCTTTAGATCAAAATTGTACATGATTATCAGTCTGGGAACTTTTAAGCAAGACTGACTTTCAATCAAGTACTTAAAGACAGGAGATAGAACAAGTACATTCAGTCCTCATTGAAAAGAACACTGTTTTTTCCTGTCACACATTTAAGAGACAGTAGAAAAGAGGTTAAACTTAAGTATCCTTACTAAAGTATAACATCTTCAAAGTCTAATTTCCCAGTCCTAATTTTACTTTTACCAGTAATTTTACCTCCTTTAAGACTTCCTCCAAATGCAACAAATCCACCATTAATTTCCTGATAATCTGTAAGGAAGGACTTGTTTCCAGTCATATGCCTAGAGCATCCACTGTCAAAAATCCCTTGATCCTGTAAAGTATATTGTGGATTACCTTGCACTCAAAATAAGAGAATTAGTTTCTCTTGGGGACCCAAGCCATTATTGACTTGAGTCTGCTATAGTATATTCTACAAAGTTGTAACACGCCCCTATTTACATATAGCAGTGAAGCTAAAATTGGGGATTGACTTCATGAAATCAAACAGTCATAATCCATAGAAACGACTCAAAAGAGAAGTTTTGGAAAAATTAGTATCCATTCATATTATTTCACGAGTTTTTACAAAAGGAAGGTCCCAAAATACATATGAAAAACATAGCAGTTTGAATGATAACAAGTTTTACTCCTCAATTCCAATAACCACTCCGTGTCAAAGGTTACTCAATTACCTATGTGATAAACATACCTGAAAAAGGTCAACACAAAGGTTGAGTGAAATTCACAGGTTTGAAATGTAATAGTTGAATACAAGTCAATGTAATAGTAATAATTGCAACGAATACAATTATCATGGTAAACAATATTATATTATTGCACTAAGCTCATGACACCGAAGCCTTAAGTAAATCTTATCATAGCTGTGCCCCCTAAGCGGGCTTTGCCAAACACCCAGAGTTCCTCAAATGAAATGCGTCCGCAATGGCCATTATAACCATAACCTGGACGGGGAAGTTCAGTCGCTAATAATCTATTCCACGCATTCGCGCTTACTTTGCAAATTAATTAAACGTTTCAGATAGTGGGGCCTTTTAGCAAAGGAGGTACTTAGGCAATAATAAATCAGGATAGCATAACAGATTGTGAAAAATACTTTTGTATTCAGGTTTATACATGTATCTCCCCACGGAGTTTAGAAAACATGTAAAGGTGGGACTATGAACTCACCTTGATAAGGTAAGTTAGTTGATTGATTTGAAATTTAATTCAAATGGAAGTAAACAGCCTCGTCACGCAACCTAGGTAATATGTCAATTCCTAGTGTTGATGTGATTTTCAAAACTTTATTTCAAAAGTTTAACGTAAATGATTATATTTATTAGATTTGATGAAAACAGCGTATCACTTTTCAGGAGGCTAACAAATCCAAAGGTCATCATGTAGTAAACCGTTTGAGGAGCTAGGACACTTTAAATTGTAAATCCAGCAACTCGTCAAAACATCTACCCAAATGAAATCCCCTCATATGAAATTCCTTAGTAATGTGATACGTTATAGTTTAAATGATAAGATTTTATCTTTTTAAGTTTTTTCAAAAGCAAGTGAATGATAAATTATGTTAAATATATAACATAATTATTTTATAGTGTTTCGATCGATGAATGATAACCAAAAATGTGTCGGGTTTTAATAAAATCAAGTCTTATGATATTTAAATATATTTTTATAATTAATATAAAAATATTATATTTATACCCTTGAGAATTTGAAAATGACAATATATACCCTTGGTATATATTAATTTACACTTTTAACACTTTAATTATATTTTTAAATATTAAACCTTTAACTTTGGAAATTAGCAAAACAGGCCCCTGTGGTTTAACTTTAGGATATTGAGATTTTTGGCACAAAAGTTATAAAGTTTCAAAAGTTACAATATATACCCCTAAAGTACAAAAAGATTGCATTTTAAGTCCAAAAATCATATACTTTGTATTTTTTTAATCTTGAAATCAATTTGCAGCTTATAGATGTGGATATTTGGCAGTTGTTATAGTCTCTCAACCTTAAAGAAATCTTGTCCCGAGATTTAGTTGGATGTTGGAGTGATGTTTGAAAATAGACGTGGATATTTGGCACGAATTTGATCTTCGCGTTCCCACGTAAATTCTGGTCCTCTTTTAGAGTTCCGTCTTACTTTGACTATTGGGATGCGACTTTGTCTTAGCTGCTTGACTTCTCGATCCATGATTTCTATTGGTTCTTCCACAAAATTGAGTTTGTCATCAAGCCGAAGCTCTTTCATTGGAATGACCAGGGATTCGTCAGATAGGCATTTCTTAGGATAGAAACAAAAGTACTTGGACATTTACTGAGTTTCTTCAGGAAAGCCTCAAGTATATATCCACTAAGGCCGACCCTTTTTAAGGAACTAAATGGTCCAATGTACCAGGGGTTAAGCTTTTCCTCCGTTTTTCGAATTGGATGACACCTTTTAAGGTGGACACTTTTAACAAAAACAACGGTTCTCTACAACTTGAAAATTCCAAAGTGCTTTTTGCTTACATTGGCGTAACTCCTTCCACTCCTTTGCCTCCCTTTGCCAGTCCTCTGTAGCCTTGAAAGCGTTGTCGATTTGTACATCTGGGTCGGCTGGTTTTTTCATGGATTATCTCTGGTCCTGTAAGTTGGACATCTCCAACTTCGGCCCAACATACAGGTGATCAACACTTTTGACCATAAAGTGCCTTGAATGGTGATGCCTTAATATTGGCATGGAAACTGTTATTGTAAGAAAATTCTACCAGTGGTAAGAGTCTCACCCAACCTTTTCAAAGATCATAACACGGCCTCAAGCATGTTCTTATATGGCGAGTGTTTGGATGGTTCTTTCACTTTGTTCGTCTGTCTCAGGATGATATGTTGTACTCATGTCTAATTGAGTACCCAAGGCACTCTGCATTGACTGCCAGAATCTAGATGTGAAATGACTGTTATAATCCGAGATTATGGATATCGGCACTCCATGCCGTGAGACTATCTCCTTTATATACAACCTTATAAGGGTTTCCAAACTATCTGTCTCTCTGGTAGGGATGAAATGTGCTGATTTGGTAAGGCGGTCTACTATGACCCAAATTGTGTCATGTTCGCTTGATGTTTTGGGTAGTTTTATAACTAAGTCCATCGTTATTCTTTCCCATTTCCATGTAGGAATCTCTGGTTGTATCAGTAAGCCGGATGGCTTCTGACATTCTGCTTTAACTCTAGATCATGTTAAACACTTGCCAACATATTCAGCGATGATCGCCTTTATGTTAGGCCACCAATAGAGTTTCTTTAGATCCTGATACATCTTGTCAGAACCTGGGTGGATGGAATACTTTGATTTATGAGATTCATGCATGATCAAGTCCCTAAAACCACCAAAGAGTGGTAACCAACTTTGATTCTTGATACATCGGGTTCCATAGACGTAACTTTCAAGTGCTTAGTCCCATTCCCTCGTAGGTTCTCAACTTCTATGTTTTCTTCTTTGATCGCCTTGGTTTGGGCTTTAAGGATTTGTGATGGTAATTTTGGGTGAAGGGTTATGACTAATGCTCTTAACATCGGAGGGGTTTGATATCGTTCCCTTATTCCTTTCGGCTAAGGCATCTGCAATAACATTTTCCCTTTCCAGGAAGGTAACGAATCTCACAATCAATCTGCAACAATTCAAACCAACGGCGTTGTCTCATGTTCGAATTCTTTCTGATCAAGGATATGCAGGAAGACTTTATGATGCAGTGAACACAGTACACATTTTATCATACAGAAAGTGTCTCCAAAATTAAGAGAGGAATACTCAGCTCCTAATTCAAGGTCAGGTGTGGTATAGTTCTCTTCATGAGGCTTGAGTTGTCGAGATGCATATGCAATAACTTTTTCTCTTTGCATTAACACCGCTCCCAAACTTTGAAGTGATGCATCACAGTAAACGACAAAGTCATCGTTTCCCTTCGTAATGCTAAGATTAGAGCTTCACAAAGCTTCTGTTTTAGCAGTTGGCAGCTGACTCTTGGTTTCTCCCTAGATATACTTCTTGTTTTTCTAGGTTAATTCTGTCAAAGACTTTGCAATCTTTGAAAAACCTTCGATAAATCTTCGATATGGCGTACTTCTGTGGGTGTAGTAGGAGATGCCCAATTCTTAACTGCTTCAATCATGCGATCAACGTGAATTCTTGAATTGCAATCACGTGCCCGAGAAATTGCACGATACTGATCTAGAAATCAAATTTGGAGAACTTGGCATCTAATTTCTCCTTTTTGAGTAATTCTAAGATTATTCTCAGGTGATCTGCGTGTTCTTCTTTGTTACAGGAGTAGATGAGAATATCATCGATGAATACTATCACAAATTAATCCAAGTATGGTTTGCACACACGGTTCATGAGGTCCATGAACACAGCAGACGCGTTAGTTAAACCAAATGGCTTCACTTGGAATTCGTAGTGTCCGTATAGCGTTCTGAAAGCAGTCTTAGGAATATTTTCATCCCTGACTCTCAGTTTGTGATAGCCTGATCTTAAGTCAATCTTCAAGTAAACACTCAAACCTTGAAGTTGGTCGAATAAATCATCGATCCTAGGTAATGGGTAACGATTCTTTACGGTGAGTTTATTTAACTCCCGATAATCGATACACATTCTGAAAGATCCGTCTTTTTTTGTAGCAAATAAGAAAGAAGCTCCTCAGGGCGAAGTACATGGTCGGATAAAACCTCGGTGTGCTAACTCTTGTAGTTGGTTAGATAATTCATGCATTTCTGAAGGAGCTAATCTGTAAGGTACTCGGGCTACTAGTGCTGCTCCTGGAATTAAATCTATTTGGAATTCTACTTGGCAAACTTGAGGAAGGCCGGGTAGATTTTCAGGAAAAACTTCCATAAATTCTCTGACTACTGGTATATTTTCTAGTCATTTTTTGTATGACTTCTTCTCCATTACTTGGGCTATGAAAACTTGATATCCCTTGGATATATATCTTTCGGTTTTAATACAAGATATGAGGCTTAGTCGGGTTTTACTTCGGTCACCTCGGATGATCAAAGTTTTACCGTTAATAGGAATGTGGACGACTTTCTCGTCACAGAAAATTTTGGCATGATACTTGGACAACCAGTCCATATCGATGACAACGTCAAAACTACTGAGTTTAATCGGCATGAGATCAATTTTGAAAGGTTGGTTTAACAAAGTCAAGGTGCAACCCTGGATAACGGTGTTAGTAGGTTACTAGATTTCCGTTAGACATTTCGATATTGTAAAAGGTATCCTATTTTTTTAATGGGGGGTGAATATTTAGCATAGAGGCAAGAGATATGGATACGAAACTTTTATCGACTCTAGAATCAAATAATATTCTAGCTAGATGTTGGTTTTGAAGGAACATACCCGTGACTACGTTAGGGTCTTAGTGAGGCAGAATCCTACTCTAGCATGTAAGCTCTCACCCTAGGCATATTTGTTGGTGGTCTTTTAGTGTAAGGTCCTGTCTTGATCTATATAGCCTTTATAAGACAATAGTTAACTTGAATAAATCCAAATCAACTATGTGAGAGACACTGACTATGAATATCAAGTGTTAATGCGGAATCTTAACACAAGAATTAAGAAGAACAATGATACTAAATTTGCTATTGATTTCTATTAAGCTTTAATGCTTCTATTACATATATAAAACTCTATGCCGTAGGGTTCCTTTTATACACCAAGGAAAACCCTAATGGGCTTTACAAACGTGTGAAAGGATAATGCATATCCTTTCCTAAGATATCTCTAAGATAACTATTACTATTCTGTTATATAAACAGACTTAACTAAAAATGACCAATACTAACTATAGTACTGCTATTATACCAGTACGAACTTTAGTACTGCCAGACTTAACTTAGCACTGTCAGTATTAACTTAGTACTGCCAGAACTAACTAATACTACCAGACTTAACTGTTATACTACCAGTATTAAGTCTTTTACAATCTATTTCCCAACAATCCTCCCCTAACTTGATCTTCACTTGTGAACTTCAAGTTTCTTTAAATGTCTTCAATTTGAGCTTCCTGAGGATGTTGTAAATAAAACTCTTTGAATTATTCTTGATCTGCAATTCTTCAAATCATCTCTTTTTGATCTCTGCAGCAACTATTCTTCAAAGCTTTTCAGCAACCCTTCATATCAGCAATCAAATCATATAGTTTCAGACTATTCTCATCACTTCCAGGTGTGTTAACTCCTGTGAGAGGTGAATCATTGAAACTTTAAATGGATTTGATGTCTCTTTACCAGTTAGCCATTTACTCTGGAGTAGTCAGTCCTTTGGCCACCAGAAAGGTGCATGTCCATGGTTGACTGAAAACCATTTCAACTCTCAATACATGAAACATTGGTGAGTTGAATACCATATGGTTTTTGGCAAACCATTACAGCCATAAATGGATTTGATATGCCTTTACCTGTAGCCGTTTGCTCAGGGCTAGTCAATCCTTTGGCACCTAGAAAAGGTAAATTCCATGGTGGATTGATTACCATATCAACTCTTTGTACATGAAACTTGGTGATTGAGATACCTCCACTTATTTGTAAAAGTGTCCAACCTTCTAAATGGGATTTGCAATTGTCCTTTACCATGAGCATAACCTCATGGACTAGTTATGGTTTTTCCACAGCCTTTACCACAAACCATAAACTTGTGGGCTAGCCAACTCTTTACTAACCAGATATGGTGAGTTGATAACCATAACAATTTTTGGCAAATTGTCAGCCATTAACGGATTTGGAGAAGTTCTTTACCAAGAAGTCGTTTGCTCCTGGACTAGCCAATCCTTATGTCTGTTAGACATGGTGGACTGATAACCATTTGTTGTGTTAGTGCATAGCACCTCCACCAAGTGTTGTTCTCCTCATCTCCATTACTTCCAAATTCCAAAAAAAACTTAGCTTCTCTATCCATTTCAACATTTTGTAGCAATCCTCATCTGGTTTTCTCCTTAACTTTTTTATCTAGCATAAAGCCCTTACATACCACAGCAGATAGGATATAGTCTTTCATTCAACAATAATATCTGATGACTATAAGTTTTTAAGCAATGTACTCCTGCAGGTGGTAAAAATATCTCCAAATTATGATCTTTGTTGACCTAATGAATTCCAAATAGGAATCTTACAAAGAGGTTCCTCAAACAATTCCGTTAATATTCCCAAAGCACATTCTCAAGCTCATCCTCTGGTCTATTCATACCATATCTATTTATGGCAATCCTATATAATTCAGTAAGATCATCCCTAGTTATATCCTTCAGCATAGCTCCAAAATTTATGTATACTATATCAGTTCCATCTTCCCTAACAATTGGTACAAACACCTCTCTCTCCTTGCTAGATGATCTTATAAGTAGCTATACTAGAGATTTATAGCACAGAACAGGATAATAGGATTTTAGTACCTAGAAGTAGAATTATCTTATCACTAGCTTCATCTGAATCTTCAGAATCATCCCTTATCAAGTCTGTATTAATCCTTTCGCTGCAATTTGTTTTCCCTCCTCTTTCCAGTCTTCTTGGTTTGGCTAATACAGCTTTTCTTCGATCACTCTTTAGTCTTTTGAAGTCGTTGTTTAGAGTTCTAGCACCAAATCTTTTTCAGACGGTCTTTAGTAGCTTCAAAGTTTTAAATTGGTGCAAAAAGATTCAACTTGCTTCACCAGCTTATCAAATTCCTTCTTTTACTTCTTCCAACACTTAAATTCTTCAGCTGAGATAGCTCCATTGTCCCCCTGATTCTTCAAGTAATCATCATATATGTTCTCAGTCTGTGATTGGGTTCATGGGCTTGATTCTTTTAGCTCTTGCTCTTACTTCTGGCAAAATGTTTCTCCTTTGATTTACATATTAACCATCTTCCTTTGCAAAGTCTTCTCTGTAAGCCACTCATAGCACACCTCTTTGACAAACTGTATCTATATTAGATTCATCGTTGCTCAATAAGATTCCCAACTTCATCTGTGTAATGCTGAGCCTCAAATTGAACTGAGCTCTTCTTTCTTTTTGTTGCTCATCTAATTTCTTCTTCTTCTGCAAATTCTTGTGCTATAAAATCCAAGTGTCTTGTTTAGCCTCTTCTTCTTTCTTCTCCAAAGTATCCAATCTGATAGCTTCAGCTGACTAGCTTCCTCCTGAGAATTTGTATCCTTATTCTCTTAGAGCTTCTTCAATATACATAGGAGCTTTTCCTTCTCTTGTCCTTTATCAGGGAAGAAATGGACTTGTAATACTGTCAGTACTAACTGCCCACCACAGTACTAACTTTAATACTTGCCATATTAACTCCTTCAGCAGTATTAACTCCTTCAGCAGTACTAACTTCTTCTTGAAAATCCAAGCTAGTGACAACCTTCTTTCCCTTTGTCTCTTTCCTTCTCTTATACCTTCTTCCCTTATCTATTGACTTTGGCTTTTGAGAAGCAACCCTGGAGAGAGTTTTAGCTGCTTCTAATGTATTAGGGCTTATTTCTTCAACTTGTTCCTCCCCTGAAGTGTTGACAGTAGTCTTAGAAGGAGTAACCAGCCCTTGTACCAAAGAAACTAGAGGATCATCTTGACTTTTCCTCCCCTGATCCTCAGGTTCTTCCTCTTCAGAGTCTGAGAAGACCACATTTTTCCTCTTCAAAATACCTTCCAGCTTCTTCACCTTCTTGACCAACTTCACAATAGCACTCCCCATTGTCAGCTTGGTTTGCTTGAGATCCTTTTCCAGACTATCAACTCTTGTCATTAATTGAGGAACTAATTGAAGCAAATCATCCACAGACATCTGTTCTTGGGCATGCTCTTGTGGGGGTGAGAAGTGTTGGTGTGCAGGAGATGGAACACCTCAACAAATGGCAAACCATAGTGTTTAGGGTCAGATCAGTTATAGGTGTAGGTGTAGGATGCAGGGATATGTGTAGGTGTAGACAGTGATAGGTGAAGGTTATAGGTGGTGGAGATTGTTCTGGTGGTAAAGATGTAGATGGTACTGGAATTGTGGATGATGATGGTTGAGTTTGAGCCACATCAGGATGTTCTTGACCTGCATTTGGATTAGTAACAAGCAGCATAGCAGGCAACAAAGGTCTTGGTACCCCTCTAAAACCCCTTTTCATATTCCCAAAAATCTTTTTGGTCAGGAGGTCCACCAATAAGGGTGTTTGTTTTCCGTTTGAAATGTCCAAAATTAGTTGGCTGAGAAAACGAGGATACATCAAAAACATTGTCTTGCTTTTTAAGTTTTGCCATCCAATGCCATCAAAAAAGTTAGTTTGAAAAATTATAACCTGCCATGGAAAGACAAATCAAAAGCCAATAGCAATATTGCTACCAAATTGATCATCCACCCACTTTTTAGTGCTTATACAATGCAAAAGATGGTGGACTAAAAATCTCCATTGGGGTGTGAAAAAACTTTTCTGAAAGGTAAAAGGTCTGTCAGTAGGATACCCCATTTGCTCCATCCCTTCAAAAATCTCATTATTTGGCAAAATCGTAATCCTTGAAGCATCTGCTAGGTGAAGCTTATCTCTAATAGATGCCTCAGTGATTGTATACTCAGTGGTATCAATAGTGGCATGTAACTCTAGAGTCCCATCAGCAATAGTGTTGGTAGTAGCAGTCTGCCAAAACTGTTTGACTAGGGAATCATAGATAGTAGGATTAGTAGATAAAGCATACCTGAGGATGGAACCTCTTAGAAAATCCACTATCTCTGCAAACCCTGCACTTTCGTCAGGCTTGCGCAAAAACCCCACTTGATTGTGTTTGTCACAATATTTTAATTGAGCCATGAATCTAAAGTAGTAATAAAAGGTAGTGACTTGAACTGAAAGTAGTAATAAGAGGTTGTAGATGCTGGTAACAAGACAATTGACTGTATTCTTTATAAAAATAAGGAGGATTTTTACTTTGTGAAAAGGAGATAGCAATAAACAGATAAGTATGAAAGAGAATCAACTTTTATCCTAAATAAAAGCTTCTCTATTAACGACAAAAGCGCCGAATAAAAATCTTAACGGTAACATTTGAACAGTGTTAAAGCAGAAGAAAGTCATTTTCTCACGCATCAGACACTAATAATAACCTACCAGTATTAAAATTTACACTACCAGACTTAACTTTGGTCAAACCATATTAAATTATGATTCAAACCCGATTAACTCTTTTTCAAACCAAATAAGTATTATACTGCAGATTGACAAAAACTAAACCTGATTACACCTGCCTTACATATGCAAATCCATGCTATTCCTGCAAGAATTATCTAAAACAAAGAAAAACATGCTGCAAGATTTTGTATAGACAGAATTAACATCCTAACTACCAGAATTAATACTACTAACTACCAGAATTAATACTACTAACTACCAGAATTAATACTATTAACTACCAGTATTAATACTACTTAAGCCAGATTTTAGTTAAACTAACTACCAGAAGTATACACACTATACAATTTAGCCTCCCCTTAAATGTAGCTATGTGTTTATCATCCCAATACTAACCACTAAGTAATTAAACCGTGGTCCATCAAAAGGTTTGGTCAATAGGTCAGCTACATTGAGGTCTGTGTGAATTTTCTCCACACTTATGAGCTTCTTCTCATAACAATCTCTTATAAAATGGTGGCGTATCTCGATGTGCTTTGTCTTGGAATGATACACTAGGTTCTTCACAATGCAGATTGTGCTTTCATTATCAATGTGGATTTTGGTATTCATGAAATTGAAACCATAGTCCAGTAGTTGATTTTGAACCCACAATACTTGTCCACAGCAATTTGCAGCAGCTACATATTCAGTATATTATAAGATTAATAATGAGTTTGTAACAGTTTTGTAAATGTAGCCACTATGGTCTTTTCAGTATTGCCATGAGATAAGTCCTTTGTCTAAGAAATTAAACACCACCTGTTGTGGATTTCCTGTCAGGATTTGGACCCAACCAATAATCACTGGTCAGAGAATGCTTCCAGGTCCAAAAGGTGATTCTCAAGGATACCAAAGCCGAACTGTGGTTTTGCCCTAAGGTACTTAACGATTCTCTTCACATCATCGAGAGTGAAGTCTCTGGGAGTGACCCTGAAAACAGAACAACTACATACTGCATACATTAAATCAGGCCTAGAGGCAGTTAAATACATGAGAAATCCCTATCATGTTACGGTATCTGTATAAGTGCAACATCCAACATCAACATCATTCCTCGTCTTTTGTCAATGACACTTTGTCTCCATGGGGAGTTATTGTAGTTTATACATTTACAAGATCAAATTTCCTTGAGTATCACAGCTACATCTTGTCCTGCGATATGAAGATTCCTGCCCTGTGTTCTGTTTGACTTGTAGTCCAAGAAAAAAAGAGAGTTCTCCCAAGAACTCATTTTAAATAATGCCTTTCATCAAGCTTCAACTCTTCACACAAGGAAGACTTTGGTAGATCCAAAAATGATATCATCAACATACACTTGAAACCAGCCAGATACCTTCTTTTCCCTTTTTAATTAAATCAATCTTGTCCATTGTACCCCTCTTGTATCCATCTTCTCTAGAATGTTATAGAGTAGCAACCAAGCTCTATGAGCTTGATGCATCCATACAAGCTTTGAACACATTATAAAACCTTCTTAGGGTGATCGAATCAACAATAAGCCAAGAGGTTGTGAGACAATAAACCTCTTCATTTAATAGTGCCATACAGAAAGGGACACTTTTGACATTCCATTTGTATATCTATGAACCCCATAAATGTGGCGAAGGCCTAAAAATAACCTGATTGCTTCTATTCTTGCCACAGGAGCAAACAACCTCATCATAGTCCCAAATAACCTTCTCTGTGTGTATCCGTGGGCCACCAATCTTGCCTTATTTCTGACAACCATTCCTATTTCATCTCTTTTATTTTCTATAGACCACATTTAGTATCAATCACCTTCATTCCGTGAGGTAATCTACAAGAACCCATACTTGTTGCGCTAACTTGTAACAACTCCTTAGCATGGCTTGATCCCAACTGTCATCCACCCCTCCCCCCCCCACCTCACACCCTTGAGAGCTTCAAAATCATTTTAGGTTCCTCTTGAGATAGAAAAAGAGGCAAATAACCAATGTTGTATGATCTATGTGATTGTTTCTTTGTTGTCTTTTGAATAAAGCTGAAAATGCAGTGAGGTCCTGTTTTTGTTGCACGTTTGCTTTTAGAGTTTGCACACTGACTTAGGGATCACCACGAATTTGACTTTTCGGGTGAATATTGTGAATCCTAAGAGTAGGAGTAGGACTGACTTCAATTTTCTGTTGGTAGACTGTGCGCATCAGTTATCACGCCACATCATCAGAAGATGCCTCATTAAAAAATTGCTGTCTCCAGACTATAAAAGATTTTCGAGCTCTGGCAAGGTTAAATCATCAGGTTCAAAACTACCAGTATTAACTGGCTCACAACCAAGTATAAACCTGAAGGAGTACAGGTAGTGGTGTTTTACAAGATACTTTCGCTAAACGCTTTTAGAGCAATATCTTCCAACTCTCTTCTAAAAGCTAAATCTTAGGATATCTTCTGAAGAGTCGGTAGAAAAAGCCTTCTTCTCTTGTTAATAGTTCTGTCAGATCCTCTTCTCTCTTTATTTGTGGAAGATTTTCCTCGATTCAGCTTTTGCTTCCAGTATTCCTCACAGTTGAAGGTACAACAATAAGCTCTACATCCTCATCTTTTTCCTCAGAGGCATTACAACTTTGAGTTTGTGAAGTACCTGCACTGTTAGTTTACTTCTGAAGCACCTGCATGTGGGATTTGCTGATTCTCCAAAGATACAGAATATAGTTCAATAAGGAATCAGTAAATGAATCAATACAAACAAATCCATATAGTACCCTACTCCTTGACATTAGGTTTATCTTACAAGAAAATTTACATGCAGATTTACTCTACTCCTTTGGTTACAAACTTATAACCCTAATAAGTCTTTGCTATTTAGAGAGTAACCAACTAAGAATCCCTCATCTGATTTTCCATCCAACTTCCAGGTACACTAAGAGTATCTAAAATATGTAACATGACACCCAAACGGTCTTATGTACTAATATGGGTTGTGGCCAAACAAAAGTTCATAAGAGTTTGTTTTGAGGTTTAGGTCACTCTTACCCTATTACAAATAGAGCAAGCTTACTAACAGCTTCTGGCCCAAAAAGTAGTTGTAAAGTGAGTCTGGCAAGCATAGTTCTAAGCAGCCCTCAATTAAGGGTCCCTGTTCATAATATCTTTCAGTCACTCCATTCCGTTGTGGAGTTTCTGACAGTTGCTAAACTCTGTTTTAATTCCCGTGTTCCCACAAAATTCTAGCATATTTTATCCTATTCTTAAATTCAGTGCCTTAATCTGATCTAGATATATTGTAAACCCTATACTACGCTGGTTTTCAATCTGCTAATAAAGTTCTGAGAATGCCACTATTTCATCTTAGAGGCCAAAAAGAATACCCAACAAATCTGGTACAATCATCGGTAATTAACAGTCATTAACATTGCATGATTAATGCTTTTACAGAAGTAAGACCAAAAAGATCCAAAGCCAGGTGTGTAATGGTTCAAGTGATTACTCTTTCTAATTTGGCCTTGCAGGAGGCCTTGTGTTGTTTACCTTTATGGCAGGCAAGACACAATTAATGTTCATTTTTGAAAACGCTTGGTAGGTAGACCTCTTACAAGGTTTTCCCTTCACAAGTTTGTTTAGATTTTTAAAATTGATATGACCTAACCTTCTGTGCCACAATTTAGATTCATCAGATGTGGCTTTAGCAATCAAACAGGAAAAACCTTTTGCAGGAGTAGGTGTCTTCATATCAAAACTATACATATTGTGGTGTCTAGGGACCTTTAAAAGTATCTGATTTTCATCAGGCATCTTAAAGTCAGAAGACACAACAAGACCCTTCACTTCAGTCAAAAGAACCTGAGCTTCTTAGTCACATATTTGTGATATTAAGAAAAGGTTAAAATGCCCTAATTCTTTTACAAAAGACACACTATCAAAATCTAAATTACAACTCTTATTTTTTCCTTTACCAAGATATGTAGCCTTGCTACCTAAATCCATTGAAATTATTCAAAATCCTCCCCAGATGATCCTTGTTTACCTGTCATTGCCCTGAGCATTTGCCACGTATCAACATACACCTCTACTACCAAGGTTCTTCTACTGGATGATCTGCACATAAAAAGAGAAAAATTAGTTGCTCTTAGGGACCCAGGCCTTTTCAAGCTTGGTCTACCTTGGGACTTTTGTCATTCACAGTTCTAATAAAATTGGTCCACATGTCACAATAGAGTTTGGATTAGAGTTTCGCTCCAAAAAACCTGCTGAGGTCTTAAAAAAAAATATTGCGGAGGTAGTAGGGTAGCATAGCTCCCCAATTTCCCTTTACAAGCATTAAAATGAGAAATTTGAGCTGTAGTTTTTGCAAAGGACTTCTTATAGATGATAAATGAATTTTGAAAAAATGCCCACTTTGATAAATTGATCACAGTTGTGGTGCCTCTTAAGTACTAAATCTGGTTTGGGTCTTGTAGGTACTGGTTGTCTATTCTAACAGTATTAACATTAGAACTATCCGTATTAACTCTAGCCAACAGGATTAATTTTGACCTACCAGTATTAATATTAGCTAACAATAATTAATGCATTGGCCTACAGCATTAAGTTGCTAGCTGATCTAGGAACAATATTTATTAGAATGAATAACCCTGTTTGCATTGGTCCCATAATTTTTGCCACCCCCATTACCAGTAGTAAAAACCCTTTGTTTCTAACCTCAGCCTCTCTTCGGCTTGCCATTTTCCTTTCAATAATAGTCACAATCTTTAATAAATGACTTGAGACTACCACAAACAAACACATTTCTTCTTTCAGTAAAAGAGTAACCTTCCCCTAGTTCTCTTTCCATCATAGCATTCTAAATTCTGTCTATTAACTTTGAGGTGTTTCTTGATTCTTTGATTGGTTGTCTAGATTTTTTATGTGTGAAACACAACTGGAGTTCAACTTCTTTGATTTTGGATCAGACACACCTTTTTCATTGTTGTTTATATAGGTGTAGACACATACCACTTCTGGAGTTACAACTTGAAATCTCAGATTCAGGAACAACAAAATGTTTCAGAGAAGTTCCAATAGATCTGCACTAATCCATTAATTGACTAGTAAATATTCACTGAGCTATCATTCAGGTACAATTGGGTTCAGGCTCTTGAAGGTCCCCCCCCCCCCCCCCCCCCCCCCCCCCCCCCTTTTTACCATAAACATATAAAGACTCATCAATTTCTTCTTGTGGTGTAGGAGTATAATCCCCACTTAAGGGATGTGGAACACCTTTAAAATCATTAGTCTTTGTAAATCTACTGTATTAAAGGTTTTCTAAACTAATCCGCTTTGAACATTAAACACAGAAAAATTCATTTCTTCCTCATAAACATAAACCCTCATATTTGATTGTATTTCAAACCCTAACCAACAATCCTATTGAACTCATTCCAGAATAATTAATCTCCAAAGATTCTTAGAAGAATCTTTCCATGAATCTAATGTTTTTCCTGCTATTGTTCTTTTCTATTACAAGCGTTCTTTCATTCCTATTCTCCTATATCTTTTAAGCTTTTCATCTTTTTCATATATTTCATTAGCCTGAAATGTAAGCTTTTCATTTAGAGAAAGTTGCTGTTTTTGAAAAGTAACAAGTTGAGCTTCTAGTTTCTTAACAGCTTGACTATAGGCAAGTATTTGTGCTTCTTGATCACCTAACTGATTCATTTGTTCATCACACAGTGTTTTAAGGATATTGTAGGTATTGTATGAATCAATGCAAGTTTTAGAACACAAAGTTACCTCATTACTTGAGCTGATAGCCATAAGTGCATGATTTGTCTCTTCAACTTCAGTATGTTCTCCCCAATTGACAATCCCATCATCCATTGTCAGCAAGCCCATCTGATTCTTCTCTTGCTTCCCAGCTTCTTGATGTTGATAAAATGAGTCTCTCTTCTTCTTTCCATCATGTGTCCCCTTTGCTGTACATTCCCTAGCAAAGTGACCAGTGTTGTGACAATTGAAGCATTCAAGCTTCTTTTTGTCAAAGCCAACAGGTGTTTTTCCATCCACGCGAACTCTTCTTCCTGTTTTCTTATAGAACTTCTTCATTCGAATAGCAATCATTGCTATCTGCCAATTTATGTCCATCTCTTCAATGTCTACATCATCAATTTGTTCCAGATCTTCATGAAGCAAGTCCCAGTCCTCTGATTGTTTGGCAAAGAGGGAATAGATAACTTCATCAGCAAAACCAGCAGGAACTTCTTTTTCAGGAATATTGGTTGAAGAAGTAGAAGGAGTGCAAGTACTGTAGGCACCAGTAAAACCAGACTTAACCTTATTAGTGCTGCTTTTGCTTTGTGAAACAAAAGCAACATTTTGAGCACTTGAAGATGTTTTTGAGGCACCTTGGATTTCCTGCTCAAAAACTCTAAGGTTATTGTACAAATCATCAATAGATAAAGTGTCAACCTCTGGTTTAGTTCTCATAGTCATTGCCAGATTGGACCATGCTGCGGGCAAAGATCTGAGAAACTTATGATTTGCATCCTCAGTTGATACTTCAGCACCATGAGCTTCCAACTGAGAAAGTAACTGTTGGAATCTGTCATATCCCTTTTCTAACCCTTCTGAACTGGATATTTTAAATGCTTCAAACTGTTGTTTGAAAACAGCTTTCTGCATTTTCTTTGAATTTGCATTACCACCAAACCTAGTTCTGATGGCTTCCCAGATCTCTTTTGCATCATCCATTCCATGAAATCTTCTCATATGCTCCTTGGGAATGGCCATCAGCAGGATATTCTTAGCCTTCCTTTCCTTTTCAACAGCTTGAATTTCTGCAGTAGTTACCGGTGAAAGTATTCGAACAATACCATCCTTTCTAGTTGAAATTATCTTATTGGAGTTTCCATTCTGAATTACCTTCCAAAATTCATTGTCAATGTACTCAAGGTAATGCTCCATCTCCATAGCCCATATATCATACTCCTCCTGTAGAATACTAGTAATCTTTTGATCAAACCAAGAACAAGAGTGAGATGTAGGTTGTGATGTTAGAGATAGAATGGATGGAAAAAATGGATGAAATGTATTATGAAAAATGTTACAAATGGAACAACCAACAACCGAACTCCAATCCCATTACAGGTTGAGACATTTTGTAAAGAATCATAGGAGAGTGTAGTTTATGGTTCTAGTGATTCTTCTTTCTCAAAGTCCCTCTAAAGGCTCTGATACCACTTGTAGGTCCTAGGTTTAGGATCTGATTAGCCTTTTGTAAGACGATAGCTAACTTGAATAAATCTAAATCCACTAGTAAGATGACCACCGACAATTAAAAATTCAAGTGTTAATGCGGAAATCTTAACACAAGAATTAAGAAGAAAAAATAATATAATTTGCAATTAAGCTCTGAGATGCTTCTATTGATATTTTTCAATTACGTACATAACATAGTGCCATAGGGTTCCTTTTAAACACCAATGGAACCCCTAATGGGCGTTACCAACATGTTGAAAAGGATAATCCAATATCCTTACCTAAGATATCACCTAGATATCTCTAAGATAACTATTACTATTCCTTATACCTAAACAGTACTAAACTATGAAGCATACTGTAACAAAATATACAGTACTAACTCTAGTTAACTGCTACTCAACCCAGTACTAACTAGATACTGCCAACTTAACTTAGATAACTACGCTAGTAAACAACTCAGTACTACCATAACTAACTATTACTACCAGACTTAACTGTTATACTACCAGTATTAAGTCTTTTACAATCTATTTCCCAACAAACTTGAAATAGTGGGCTATGATTTTTCAATAGCCATCTTGTTTAAGGCATAACTTGATAATAAAAATAGCTTTTGTTGTGTTTTAAAAGCTTAAAATTATTTACTCAGAGTCTAGTTTTCAAAATATTAAGACCCAAGCATTGAAATAAAGATTTGTTCAAACAATACACGAAAATGGTACAAGTGTGTAAATCTAAAATTGGTGGACTAATTTTGTTAAGTAACTTTTTTTGTTCATAAATAAATCATAAAGGTCTATCTAGATGATTATAGCCTAAACATTTTGATGATCATGTCTTATGCTAATACAAAACATAAGGTGTTATAAAATATGGGTCAAGTTTGGGTATGATTTAGGCCAAGGTGATAAGAGTTGTCAAAACAGTCCAGTTTTCTTTTTTCGGTTAAGTGTCATGTTTTAAGTGTAACTCACTCATACTAGTACATGGAGCCTTAAAATTTGGTCGCGAACTAAATTCTAATATGTATTTGTTGTCACTAGAAGCCCATAAACCACATTCAAAAGTTAAAACCTAATTTTATGGCGATGTACAATATGGTTATGTCTAGAACTGATCCATTATCTTGTAAAGGACATTTTGGTAATTTAAACACATGGGAAAGATCTATAAAATTTTATAGAGACACCTAATACACTGTACTAACACCTGGTCAGAGGACAAGAATTATAAAGATCATTAACTTAGTTAATAGAACTCCGAAAGTGAACTAAAAACCAGGACAAATTTGGTTATTTCATAAGTAATGCTAAAAATGACTTATAGTGAAAATATAAATTAATAACCTGACAATAACAAAATAAATGGACCCCCCCCACCCCCACCCCCCCACCCCCCCCCCCCCCCCCCACCCCACCCCTCTGACATATCGTTTAGGGTCTAATTATTTATATTTGATTTTTTTAGGTCGTAGTTAGGAGGTGCATTTTTGTCGGGTTCCTAGTCATTCCTCATTGATCAGTCTAGTTTTCATTTCTCTTGATTGCTAAGGTGAGTTTCGTAGCCCCTTTTTACTTATGTTTTTCATTGGGAGAAAATGATACTCAAATGATGTTTTAAAGTTGCTATGAAATAAAGTTTTCTTTTATAACTTTGAGACAAGCTGTGACTGTTTTATTGCTATTATGTTTGCCTTAATGTGTTTTGTAAACCTTGGGGTAAATAGTACATTTATGGACGTACACCCCTGCCCTCGGTATTAATGTGTTTTATTTGTTTGAAAACCTAGGGTAGAGTAATAAATGAATAAGAAGTAGCACCCGATACATTTGGGAAGTAGCACCCTGCCCTCGGGTATTATTGTGTTGATGTGTTTTAGACCATGTAAATAGTACAATCAGAAAGAGAACACACGATACTGTTTTGGGGAAGTAGCACCTGACTGGGTCACTTTGCCGTGATTCTTACGGTGTGGTTAGCTAAGTGATTATACGTTGAAATTGTGTGATTTTTATTATGTGCTCGTATATGCATATATTACTCACTATTGTCCTACATGTATTATTATGCACAACAAATAGGTTTACTACTTAAACTTACGAGCTCACTAATTTTATGTTGACGTTCTTGAGTATTCATTTTCAGGTGATAAGAATAATGAAGCTTAAAGAAATAGTGTTTGGTATGTGGCTTAGTGAGACCTAAGAAGAAACTCTTTAGGGTCAATCATCATTAAGCAAGATTTGCATTTACCTTTTGTTTATGTATTTCATTAGATTGTTTGTTTTGTGGTATGTTATCCCGACATGCAGGATCTTGATACGTTATGACTATGCCGTTGTGACATTTACATCATGATGCAAGTCCCAGCTTATATTCGATGCCGTTGTGACATTTAATGTTAAATGTTCATTTAGTAAATTCTCTATTATGTTGTACCAATGCTTTATGATGGTTTCTCTTCATCACGCCTCGCGTTTCCGCATTAGGCGGGGTGTGACAGATTGGTATCAAAGCCATTGGTTATAAAGAACTAGGTGGTTGACCTAGACTATAACCCTAAGTACCCTCATATAGCTACATAATAGGAACTATGTGCAATTACGTGTATACTTGTTGATTCATGATAATTCTATGTGCTATTTGAATCACTCCTAGAATACGATGACAATAAAGGCATGCATATGTGATGCAAGTATTATGACGCTTGGCCAACGTGATAATAGTTAAATCATATAACATGGATTTATTGGAGTCATTGAATGCCTCGAGGTAATTCTTTAACAGTTGGCGTAGATGAGATAAAATCTTATCAGATTTTTATGACATCCTTGACGTGTCATAGTCAGCCCTATTCAACACCACATTTTGAGCCAATGAATCAGACTACATAATTAGTTACCCCAAGAATAAACCCCATGCAATGTCATCTCATTTGTTGTTTTGTCATATGACCCTGACCTTGGGGACAACTCGTGAAATAAAAAGGACTACTAGAAGAGTGATGAACTTAGAATCTTATATAATTTTATTCGTCGTTTGACCAAGATAATAAATTTCTTCCTGATGTCCGTGTTTTGAAGATGGTACAGATTCGGTTAAGTCAAGTCTTTTGATAACAAAATTCATACCAGTGAAATATTTTCTAGAATACATTTTTAAGCATGGCGCTTCAGTAGTTTCAGCGGTTATATTATTTTAGTATCAAAAACTTTGTATTACGACATGCTTTTAAATATCAAATTTTGTTATATACTATTATTTAACCCCTGTTTGGACAAAATAAAATAAAATAAATGTTTTTATTAAAAATTTAAAATCCCTTTGTAACAGTTTCATTACCTATTACGATTTCAAGACTTTAAAGTCTTTATTATACACCACCTAAAATGCATCTTTGTTAAAACTCTTTTTATTATGAATTATGTTAGAAAACCAACCTTGTTAAAGGTTACTACGAAGTACAAACTTCTCAGATGTATTATTTTGCATGACCATCATTATGAAAAATTTAAAACTAGGTATGGTGGGATGCTTATTTATTTTTCCCTATATAAATTTTTGTGGCACCTCTTTCACATAATAATTATTACTATCAATAATCAGCTATATTATATGTATATACGCGACTCAAACTATATTTGGTCAAATACTTGCTCAAATATATGTTTTGTGGAAAAATCATAAACGCTACCTCCAAGAAGAAACACGCGTGACTTAGGAAAAAATCTTGGTATTCCATTAATTATTCCAATAACACCCATTAGACCCAATCATATCTTTAACAGAAAGATCATCTGCAAGTCTTGCCTCATATCTTCTCTCTTAGTGACAAGATGATCTAACGGAACAATTGCTATATCATTTATCACACCGTCAGAAATTTCATTGAACACATGCCTTATCTCCTAATTTTATCTCTTAACAATGGAAGGTTCCTCCATCCCTGGTTATCCTTGTTGCATACTTTGATTCAATCTGATTTAGAATCAGGAAGCGTACAACCGTGAAAAGTAGAAACAAAAAGAACTTTGTAAATCTTGTCGATTACCATATTTAGATAATGGTAGAAACTAATAGGATCTTTCGTGGATGTGACCTAGAACTAGAGAGCTATTCCTTTGCTATCGACATAATATCTTTCATTCATGGGAGTTTGACGCGATTATGAGAATGTACTAGTTATCGAAGCTTAAGGCTGATATAGTTTGTCACAAAAAGATCATCCGTGTTCCCTTGTCGAACGACGACGTACTCAAGGTTCATGGGGAGCAACCAAAGAAAATCGAAACACCTTACGAGTATGAATACGGACGAGAAGAAACTCAAAGATTTTCTGATTGTACGGCACTTTTTGAAGACCTACTAGGATTACCCTATTTCCTAATACACACATATAAGAGTTCTCTATTCTAGCACTTCAACACCTCCCCATTTGTTTCCATACATTTCTCTCTAGATCTCACTATCTTAGCCATACTTTTCTAGCCCTTTTCATTACAAATGTGATTTATTATTGGAAATTAAACAAGTTGACAACCAATAATCGATACCCACTGTTAGTGTGACCACCGTGACTTGAGCAGGTTAGTCAAACCGTTAGAGTTGACTAAAGTATTTATATGTGTTATAATTGAGTGCTTATGTGAACCTTAGATGGAGTAAGTTGCTAATACATGTCCGTGATGCGTCCTCATCCGTAGTGTGGATTGAGTTGAGTTTTAAGGTAGCTATTTCAATTTCGTTCACATTTGTGACAATGGAAATGAAGCATGATTTATGCGTTGTCCGTGTTATTTTGTGAATAATTATAGTTAAGAGCGTAAAGGGAAATGTAATGTAATTTTAGGAATTGAATTAAGTCTAGTATTTAAGTTAATTAAGCGTAGGTCTTTCTAATTTAGGAAAGTAATTTATGAAATGAAATTTATAAAATGTAAATTTATAACTAGTTTTATTTAAAAGGGTTACTAAATTAATAACGGTTTTTTATAAAAATAACAAATTAAGGGTAATTATACATTTAATAATATCTAAAAAAAATATATTATAAGGGGGCCGGTTGTAGAAAAAAAAAGGAAAAAAAAAGTTTAAGTATAAAATAAATTGGTATTAGATAAGGATTATGGATTTAGAGTTAGCTTATAAATACAAAATCTAGTCCTCTCCCCCTCCCTTGTTCTTTGATCGGCCGAATAACCCAAGAGAAGAACATTTTTTTGATCAAGAATTAAGTGTGTTGATTCAAGTGTAATCGGTTAAAGGTTTTAGGTATGATCTTCAACCCCGTTCTTGTTTAATTCTTCTTATATTAGTAACATTGATTGATGGATAATTAGGGTTTATAACTTTCTTTAATTTAATGATATTAAATCATGTAGGATTGTTTGTGGATAGATTAGAAGCGTATTGGAGTAATCGGTTAGGTCTAGAACGCGTTAGAATTGAAATTAGGGTTTGACAGAATTTTAGGTCATGTCAATCGAATGATATCTCATTGCTAAAAATGAATTTTTGTATGAATCTTATGTCTAAAATTAAGTTTAGAGAGTCTAGTTTTCAAAAAGTCCAGCCACAAAAGGTTTTGAGGTGGGAAGTTAGTCAAATAATTTTTGCAAGAAAAGTAGTCGAAAGAATTTGGGTCAGATTTAGGTCTGATTTCGTGGAGTAAAACCCATAATTAGAAGTTAAATATTCATTATCAAAAAACTAGAGGTCATATTTTATGTATCTATTAACTTCCGCTCAAAGCAAGACTCCTAAAACATTGTTTAAGTATTTTTAGAAAAATCAAACTTTTTAGTGTGCGTTCAGGTCCGAATTTGAGTACTTTGTGATGTTGAATTTTTATAAAATAGTTAGACCCAACATTATGTTTTCTAAAAAAGTCCATGTAGTATCATAACCCATTGTGGGAGGTAGGGAATGCAATGGGAAAGTCAATGTGATCATTTAGTATTTTATTTGTAGTCATGAAGTGACTATAAAATTCTGCCGAAAAGCTAGAAAACTCGAATAAATGAATTAAGGGTATTAGGGTATAAGTAAGGTATGGGAAGTGCGGTAAAAGGGATTATAAACATAATATGGTCATAGGAGTCCATCAATTAATTGTTACATCATCTTGGGAATTTAGCCTAATCGCGTGTAACACGTGTTTTATTTGTGTTTAGTTGATTGCGAGGAATTTATGAAGTAGCTGTGCATCAGGTGAGTTTCATAGTCTTATTTTCCTATTTTTAAATTGGGATGGAAATGATGCAAATATTTTGAAATGTTTCATTGCTGTGATTATGTGTTTTAATTGTGTATGGACATTACATGACTATTATATGACTAGGTGTTACATGTTGGTATTGATTGGGATTGGATGAGTATGCCTACTCAGTGTTATTTGTTGTATTGATTTAGATTGATGGGTACACTTACTCTGTGTTACTTATGATATTGATTAGGATCAGATGAGTATGCCTACTCAGTGTTGGTTATGGTACCATAGGATCAGAAGGGTACGCCTACCCAATGTGTGAATGTGTTGATTTGATTTTGTTACATGCTAGCATAAGGTCATGATAGTTCATTATTGTCCAACCTTGTTTTGTTAATCACAGTGAAAATGAGTTATAATTGTGTGTCTAAAACCTACGACTCTCACTAACATATTTGTTGACATTTTAAGCATCATTTTCAGGTGAGCATCTTGAGAAAAGTAAAGTTGGGAAGCTTGGCTAGTGAGACCGTAGGCTTGCATGCATAGTTTATCTCCTAGTTTTCATATTGTACTTTGTTTGAATTGATACTTTGAATGTGATTGGCGGTTTAGGATTTTAGACATTTTGTTTATGTCTTTGTATTGGCGTGACTTTTTTACCTCAATACAAGACCTTTTTTTCTTGTGTTACATACTTTTGTTCATATTTTTTGGTTAATGCATGTAGTTTCTCGACTATTGTTACAACCATAGTGTTGTGATGAAACCCAAGACGTCTCGCCTCGCGTTTCATGGCCATTGGCAGGGGTTGGCAGATTGTATCATAGCCGCAAATTGTAGAGAAGTTAGGTGGTTCGAACCTATACTATAACCTAGGAGTCTTTCTATAGCTGCATTATATAGGTTTTAAGTGTTTAATTACGTCTATTATATTTTCTCGCTATCTAAAAGCATTAGATAATATTCTATTTTTGTCCTACTAATATCAATATAATATATACTCATTCTTAATATTTTGGTCATGTCTCCTTTACCCGTAAGAAATTTCGTGTTAGGGGAATCGAGCTGTCCCAACTGAACTTAAGCGCTATAAGGACCTAGAGACAAGGCTTAAAATAAAATGAACGAACCACAAATGCCGAATACCTATTGATCTGTATCCGTGCCGAGTTGAGGAAAAGTTGATTATGAGAAAATTGGAAGGAAAATGGATCATAAAGAAGGAAATGAGAATGATTTCAAAGGATGGCACAATCTCTGAATTCCCTAGATACACATCATCTAAGGAAGAGGAGGAAGAAGAGGAAGAAGAAGAGGAAAATGAAGAGTCAGAAAAGAATGGATCGAAGGAGGCGTCAGAAATAGGGTCAAACTCCTAGTCTTCAGGTTATGTAGCATCTGACAATGAAGTGGAGTCAGATCTCGAGTCCACACCAAGGAGTGAACCTAAGTGTAAGGAGATGGAAGATACTTGTGATAGTAGGGTTTGACCCAAACCAGATTCATCTTAGCTATTACTGCCTATATGTTACCCGACTACACATCTCGTTTCATGTTTAAAAAAAATTTAGTTCGTTTTCCTATGGTTAGAGCCATGTTTAGGAATGTTTACTTTCGACTTTTGGATTTTCAAGTAATATTATGACTTAAGTATTTGTTGGAGTATTTCCATGTGTGATGTATGAGTGTTTAATATTATGTGTTAGGTGGTGTATTAACCTTAAGAAGTGTTGTCATAGGAGGGATTACACTTGTGAAATGGAGCATCTATAATTATGGTGGCCAACATAATTATACATGCGCCCCAACACATATGGACTTGCAAGTATGATTACATGGATTGGTGTTGACACGTTATATGTTGGTTATACTTATGTATATATAGTGATGTGTGGATTATGATAGGAATATTGGATTAGAAATCTGTCTCCTCCCATCTAACGTATGTTGATATTATTTTTATATAGAAATGGCTCCAAACCAACGAAGCAATTCCAGAAACGATGAAAACCCCGACATTGCTACTATCATAGCGTAGTAGATGCAAAACATCATCCCTCAGATTGTCACGCAAGTGACCAACAATAAAAACGACAACAATGAAAATAATGGGAATGGTGGGAACAATTGATGTTCTTACAAGGGGTTCTTGGCTTGTAATCCCCGAGACTATGATGGAAAAGGAGGTGTAATAGCACTTACCTGATGGATTGAGAAAATGGAGTCTGTGATAGACAATAGAGGATGTGCGGAAAATCAAAAGGTGAAGTATGCTGCAAGTTCATTCATAAATAAGGCCTTGACTTGGTGGAACACTCAGGTTCAGGCAAGGGGTCGTGAAGCTGCTGTAGGAATGACATAGGTTGAGTTCAAGGCGTTGCTTATGAAAGAGTTTTGCCCAGGTAACAAAATGAAGAAGTTGGAGAGTAAAATTTGTAATCATACTATGGTTGGGGCTAATCATGCGGGGTACACTGATCGGTTCTATGAGTTGTCCAAACTAGTCCCGCAATTGGTAACTCCTGATTTGAAGCACATCGAAAGGTATATAAATGGATTGGTACCTCAAATTCATAGAATGCTCCGAGCAACTCAACCAACCACGATACAGAGTGATATTCTTAAGGTCGGGATACTTACTAATGAGGCGGTCCGTTGTGGTACATTGACATGGAGTAGTGAGAAAAGAAAGGAAGTAGAAGAGACAAGTAAACAAGGAGGTTCATGGAAAGATAATAAGAAGGCAAAAGTAGGAAAAAGGGTTTGTGGCGACAACTCCTACTAGAAATGAAATTGTGGGCTCATATCCTAAGTGTGCTAAGTGTTCTGCTTATCAACTAAAAAGTAGACCTTGTAGGTTGTGTATCAACTGTTTAGAAATTGGCACTTATTGCCAAAGATTGTCGGGCGCGGTCAAAGCGGGTGCACCAATTAGTGCTGTTAGGATGGGAAATAATCAAAGGGTTTGTTATGAATGTGGGAGCCTTAAACATTTTCGTAATACTTTTCCTAAGTTGAACCAAGCACCTGGTCAAGCAGGAAACCGTTTAGCTTTGTAGGGCAACCGAAACACCCAGAACAATGAGAATCAAGCTAGAGGAAGGGCCTTCAATGTGAATGCAATCGATGCCCTAAAGGATCCTAACGTTGTGACGGGTACTTTTTCTTTAAACAACTACTTTACCTTACTTGTTTTTTCACAAAAAAAAAAACTTTTTGATTCTGGAGCTGATTTTAGTTTTATTTCCACTAAATTTGCGCCCTTATTAAATGTGAAACATATTATTGTAAGCCCTGGATATGTAATAGAAGTAGCTAATGGTAAGAAATAAGAAGTTAATAGGATTATCTGTGACTGCAAACTAGAACTAGGAAATTCCTTGTTCACTATAGATTTGATACCGTTGGGTCATGGAAATTTTGATGTGATTGTGGGGATGGATTGGTTATCTAAGAATAAGGCTGAGATAGTGTGTCAGGAGAAGGTGGTTAGGATACCGATAGAAGGAGGTGAGATACTTCATGTTCAAGGGGAACATACTTTAGGAGGCACGAAAACACTAATGAGCATGAAGGCAGATGAACCGGAGTTGAGTGATATTCCCATTGTATGAGATTTCACTGATGTATTTCTAGAAGACTTGTCAGGATTACCACCGCAACGACAAGTTGAGTTCCGCATAGATTTAATTCCTGGAGCGACGCCGGTTGCGAAGTATCCATATCGACTAGCACCCTCGAAAATGCAAGAGTTGTCGAACAACTTCAAGAATTACAAGATATAGGTTTTATTCGGCCAAGTCATTCTTCGTGTGGAGGCCCAGTGTTGTTTGTTAAGAAGAAGGATGGTTCATTGCGCATGTGTATAGACTATCAGGAGTTGAACAAGTTGATCGTCAAGAACCGTTACCCTCTCCCTAGGATCGACGACTTATTTGAGCTACTTCTCTAAGATAGATCTTTGGTTGGGTATCATTTGCTTAGAGTGCATGAGGATGATATCCCAAAGACCACGTTCAGAACACCATATGGGCACTTTGAGTTTACGGTTATGCCTTTTGGGTTAACGAATGCACCAACAGTCTTCATGGACTTAATGAACCGGGTTTGCAAACTGTACTTAGATAAGTTTGTCATCGTATTCATTGATGACATCTTGATCTACTCAAAGACTAAGGAGGATCATGAGGTTCATTTTTAAGTTGGTGTTGGAGCTGCTGAAGAAGGAGAGGTTGTATGCTAAGTTTTGCAAGTACGAGTTTTGGTTGCAAAAATAACATTTCCTAGGTCACGTGGTCAATCATAACGGTATTCATGTGGACCCAGGTAAGATTGAGGAAGTAAAGAATTGGAAAGCTCCTACAACACCATCTGAAATACGATCATTTTTAGGGTTAGATGGTTACTACCGACATTTTATCGCGAACTTCTCTAAGATTGCTAAACCCCTTACTTCGTTGACTCATAAAAACAAGAAGTATGAGTGGGGCATGGAACAAGAAAAGGCTTTCTAGACTTTGAAAGATAATTTGTGTAATGCTCCAATACTACCATTGCCTAATGGAGTTAAAGATTTTGTAGTCTACTATGACGCATCAAATCAAGGGTTAGGTTGTGTACTCATGCAAAGAGGCAAGGTAATCGCCTATGCATCATGACAATTGAAGATCCATGAGAAGAATTATACAACACACGACCTAGAATTGGGAGCAGTAGTGTTTGCTCTTAAGACTTGGAGGCATTACTTGTACGGAACGAAGAGTGTCATCTATACGGATCATAAGAGTCTTCAACACATATTCGATCAGAAAGAGTTGAATATGCGTCAAAGGAGGTGGATTGAGTTATTCAACGACTATGAGTGTGAGATTCGCTACCATCCAGGTAAGGCGAACGTAGTAGCTGATGCCTTAAGTAGGAAAGAGCGAGTAAAACCTAAACATGTACGAGCAATGGCTATGACCATTCAGTCCAGAGTTAAAAGAATGATACTGGCAGCCCAGAGTGAGGTGTTCAAGGAAGAGAACGCGCCAGCAGAAAGATTACACGGATTAGACCAGCAGATGGAAAGGAAAGAAGATGAGAGCTTATACTTTATGGATCGCATATGGGTTCCGTTAGTGGGAGGTGTGAGAACCATAATCATGGACGAAGCTCATAAGACTAGGTACTCTGTGCATCCGGGAGCGGATAAGATGTACCATGATCTTCGAGATATGTATTGGTGGCCGGGTATGAAGAGGGATATCGCTACGTATGTTAGCAAATGTTTAACTTGTTTGAAAGTGAAGGCTGAGCATCAAAGGCCTTCGGGTTTATTGCAACAACCAGAGATACCCGAGTGGAAATGGGATAACATCACTATGGATTTTATCACGAAGTTACCTAGGTCGAAGAGTGGGCATGATACTATATGGGTAGTAATCGACATACTGACCAAGTTAGCTCATTTTCTGGCAACAAGTGTAGATTACAATATGGAGAAGTTGGCAAGGTTGTACATAGATGAGATCATCGCACGGCATGGAGTTCCTGTGTCGATTATTTCGGATCGAGATGGACGGTTTACATCACGTTTCTGGAAAACATTACAGAAAGCATTAGGGATGCGATTAAATATGAGTACGGCTTATCATCTTTAGACGGATAGATAAAGTGAGCGTACAATTCAGACATTAGAGGATATGTTAAGAGCGTGTATGATCGACTTTGGTGGCAGTTGGGATGTCCACCTACCATTAGCTGAATT
>BQNB010050439.1:0-35434 GCA_026074375.1 Tanacetum coccineum | reverse complement strand
CATGTTACTATTCACCGTCTTCTTGGTTTCACCATCGGTCAAAAACAAAGGGCAAATCAAAATCAAAGGGTGCATTAGTCAATTAAAGTAAGCTCAAGTACAATGGCAGGGTCATTAAGGTCAAATCAAGAGATTCATTAGCCCTCTCTCAAGCTCAAAGCCACATCAATCAGGGAGAAAGCACAAATTTATGTGGGTTTTGCACTAAACTCACTCACAAAGGAAGCACAAGGTGTCACATCAAGGAATGACAGCATGGCAATCCTTGAGTGCACACAATATGATCAAACGGCTATTAATCATTTGGAAATGATTAGAAGATTGAAGGGATGAGATTAAAAGGATTGGAGAGCAAGACAAGAGGCTAGAAGGATCCAAAGCTGGCTATAAATAGAACTTCACCTCTCACACACACACTATCTAGTTTTTTGGTAGTTTTTAGTCTAGCTTAATTTCGTATTTTGCTTAAATGTAATTTTTCTTTAAATATTTTGTAATCTCCTTTTTAAATGTAATCAGTTACTTTCATTAATGAAATTTAGTTTAAGTCATTCATAAGCTCTCTTTTCTTTTTATTCAAAAGCTCTCTTAATAAGCCAAATTGTCTCAATAAGCAAATAAGCTCATTTTAAGCTCTTTCAGTCTATAAGCTGAAATAGAGCTTATTTTAATTCAGTATTAATCTTACCTAAACCTTAAATCAGTTTAACTTACAATTATCATGGACCTTATTGGATATGAGCTTTTTGGAAGGGGATCTTAACTTGGAAGAGATCCCAAGGACTTATACCCTAGCTTATTAATAAGCTAGGGAGCTTGTAGCTGCCATTATTGGTCCTCTTGTTTAGCTAGAGGTGCATTGTAAGTTTTCCTTTAATTCCTTGCTTTAAATATTAGTTTAATAGCTTTCTAAATCTTAGATCTGTTTATTTGCTTATTAAATTTGCTTATTAGTGCTTATTTGTGTTTTATCTAGCTTATATATCTTATTAGTTAATCTGTTTTTGTTATTCATAGCTTTAGATCTTTAGTTGTTCATTTCTGTCCTAAAATCCTTAAAAAACCAAAAATAAAGTAAACTAGTTTAAATCTTAGATTATTGCTTATTTAATTGTTCACTCATGTTAATTAAGTTAGTTTTAAGCTATTAAGCATCTGGTCAATAAGTTTTCATCATTAGATTTCATTTTACAAGCTTCTCTCAAATCTGTCATTTCTTTAAGGAGTGTTTGGTTTAGTGTACTTTGACCTCAAAAAGTCAAAGAGAGTTGTGTTATTTACTTGAGTCAGTTTCATTTTCATTTTAAACTAATAGAAAATCAGTTTTTAAGAGTTAGAGTTCAAAATTTCAAAAGGTATGGCTTAATTTAGGTGTTCCTGCACCAGGGTACTTTTTGCTTTGATCTTAGCTTGCTAGTTTTGATCCTAGCCTTATTAGGCTTGGTTTTTGCTTGTTTTGAGTTTAGACACACTCATTGAGTGTGTCAAATGCATTTTTAGACATTAGAGTTTCCTGCAATATGGTTTTGACCCATTTGGTCAAGTGCACCAGCATTAACTAGATAGTTAATGCGACTATATACCTCTTGTTTTGCACCAGTTCGTCATATAGAGGCACCTGATTATCTTTATCTTATAAAGTTTGTTCTGCTGTCACAGGTTAGTGCTGTCACGTTTAGCTTACATGTTTTTTAGTTAAGTTGCTTTGTCTAGGTCTAGTTTCTGTCGTTCGTTATGCGACTTGGGTTATGTTTTTGTATTAGAGTGTTTATGTGAGGGTGTGGTGTGCATTGGTGGCTGGGGGGTGGGCCCTGGATTGGGGCGCGGGATGGATGGGAGGTGTGACGGTTCTCGAGTTGTTTAATTGTAAGTAGAGCTGATGACAGGATCTAGTATGGTGTAGTGGTTGAGGTAAAATAGCTGTTAGGGTTGTCCAAATAGGTTTTGAGTTCGTGCTTGGGTCGGTGTGTTGGAAGAGGTTGAGTGTTGTTATGTGAGTAGGGTTGGGTATTGATATGTGTTTTGTGTGATGGTAGGTGAGAGGAATGTGTAGGCAGCCTGTCGACTGTTGTAACTAAGTAGCGAGCACTTGGTTCGAGCTAAGTCCTTATTATCGCCTGTCTACCCCGTATACAAAAAACAACAGTTCAATATATTCTCTTTAAACTTAAAAAAACAAAAGGAGTGGTTTGTTATTTAGCTTATTTAATTTGATTCTTAGCTTCAGGTGTAGAAGTTTGTATAGCGTTATAGATAGATAATAATACAGTTTTTAATAAATTTTCAGTAGCTACAAAGTCTAGATGTTCTATTGATATTTAGCTTAATTAGATTTTTGCTTATTGTTTTTGTATTCTTAGTTTCCGCCTAGCTCATGATTAATTTTAGTAGACTTAATTGGTTTTTCTAGCTCTTGATTTTCTTTTCATTAATTAGATTAAAGATAGTCTAAGCTAATTAGACACTTCTTTACCTTTTTCAAATTTGAATTAATTTTGAGTCTTTTAGTAGCTTTTTTCTAAAAACCAAGAGTGAGACCTCTTTCTGAGGTCAGATTTAAAATAAGCCTCTTTCTGATGTTGTTATTATGTTATTTATCAGCTCAAGTAGCTTTTAGATAATTTGTTCACACTAGCCTTCCTTTACAAACTTTGCACTTTCAAGTTTTTATTGATATGCACATCTTTATAATATTTGAGCTTATAATTAGACTTTAGTTGTTATCGGATTAGGTCCTCAGGGACTGGTTTTGTAATTTTTAGTTTTTAATTGTTTCTCAGTTAGTTCTTCATCAGTTAGTATCTTTGCTCCGTTAGTCCCTCTAGTATTTGCAAAATTAATCCTTAGTTAAGTCTTTTGTTAAGTTTTAGTTAAATTTATTATTTTTATTAATAATTAGGGTTTAGCTTTTAATTAGTTTAATTAATGTTTAATAAAAAGTAAAAATTAGGGCTTTTAATTTTTATAGATTTTTTGCACTTTTTCTTTATTTAGTGTCAAGTTTTATAAAAAATTTTAGGATTAATATCTTTTATTATTTTTATTATTTTTGAGTTTTTAATGTAGTTTTAAATCTTAAAAAAAATCTATTTAAATTTAAAAAAGATAAAATTGTAATTCTTTTTTCTAAAATTTTCTTTTTACTTGTTTTATTTTATAAAAATATAATTTCAATTATTTTCATATTTTTAAAATTTTAAGATTTAATTAGATTACATTAGTTTTTAATTCATAAAAAAATTCAAAAATAATAAAAAAAATGTTTTTCTTTTTCCTAAAATTTTCTTTTGTCCTATCTTAGGTTTGAGAAATGTAGTTTACTTTTTTAGGGTTTTAAAATTAGTTTACTTGCTCTTTGTCGCGTTTTATATTTTGTTTCCACGTTTTAGTAGTTTATTTGTTTTTATTACCTTTAATCGTTCAATTTTAATTGTTTCTTTTAATTTAGTAGATATAGATTATCGAAAATATCTTTGCTACATTCACATCAGAATCCAAGCCTATTAATATTCTAATCAATGGTTCAATCTTCACTAGTTATTAGGGGAATACGACCTGGGTGGACTTATTACCGGTTTTAATTTACGTTTTTATATATATTATATATATAATTTTTTGAGTAGGTATGTTGCTAAGTTTATCAAGGGTAACTTGGTAATTTTCTTAATTACTCTTAAGGTTTATATTATATTGTGATATATTTACGTGTATAAAACTGAAAATCAGTTTTTGGCGCCGTTGTCGGGGACTAGTGTTTAAGATTCCTACGTTTTGTGTTTGTTGATTTGGTTTGCAGATCCTTTCACCCTCGAAAGTTTCATTCTTGTTTTATAATTCAAAAATGCCATAAAATAAATTAAAATTATAAAAAGTAAAAAATATATTTTTATGTTTTTCTTTTTAGTATAAGTAAAAGATACAAATAAACAAAATTATAAATATCTTCCTTTTTAATTTAAGAAATATAGTACACTTAAATTGGTAAAAAATACCAAAATTTAACTTTCTCAACGGAGGTGTTATCATAATTTAATTTCCGGTGAAACTTAGTGGTTCCCAAATAGGTATCTAAAGATTTAACACTTGCCATTTGTGTTCTACGAAGTACGCTCACCTTGAAAAGCAATTTTCATGAGATACCGTGAAGTAGTGGATTATTTTGTTTATGTCTCTTCCGTTGTAAACAGTTAAAACTTCATTGTAAATAAGAATTAGTGTAAAGTTGCTTTTTGATTTTTAGTTTTTTTTCTTTTTATGCCGCACTCGTTCGCTTCTTCGAAGCGTCGTCAACAACGCTAACTCTTCGGATCGTTGTTAGATATATTTGATTTAGAAGAAGAACCAGATCAATCAAAGTATCATTGTTTCATATGGCCAGACATGTGTACCATAGGCCTCTCCAAAAGTGATTACAAAGCAACCACTCGAGGGGTAGTAGTTGATATTAGTTGTTCACCGATCAATGCTAACAATTTTCGAGCTTATCCAACCTTTAATCTAAATTCTTATGCAAAATTAATAAGTTTTACGGGTAGACACATCCCCACAATCACCTCGATTTTTAACATGGTCACTTCAACGTTTGACATCCCTGAAGTTCCGAACTCTTCGATAAAGCTTTTGCTTTTACTTTTTCTCTAGACGTGGCCCGAAGATTTGTTAGACAAGGAAACCTTCCCAAGATCAATTTCACATGGGATGACTTGTTTCAAAATTCTAAACCAATTCTTCCACCATAAAAAAAACAACATACCTCGAACCAAAATCACAATTTTTCCAAGAACCCAACGAAACCTTCAATGAAGGCATGGGAACGTTTTAAAGAGGGACTCCTTTGTCAATGTCTCACCATGGCTTCTCTGAACTACACCAACTCGGATACTTTTTACAATTCTTTGATATCTCTAACGATAAGATGCCTTAGATTCCGCTGCGGTGGACAATTTCTTAGAAAACAAGATGCCTCAAGAAGGTTTACGATTCTTGAAGCAAGTCAAAAGTTCGTAAAACTCAAGGAGTAGTGATAATGATTAATCGAGGGAGTTCGGTGCTCCTCTTTCTACTTTTCACTTCTAATATATTTCTTTCGATATAGCCAAATCAAATAGCCGCTTCTCTTGAGGAGAACCATATGATGACCTATCAAGATGAAACACAATTGCTGAATGAAATGAAAGCCTTTTGTTGTTACTATCTACCGCACCTCGTCAAAAGCGTTGAGGAAGTTTGTGTTACTTGTGGATCGAGTAACAATTTTACATTGTCCGTTAAACCCGAGGTGGAAATGATTTTTTTCTTCCCGTTTTTCATGACAACATCAACAATTTCAACAAACCGTCAGCGTTGGCAATTTTTGCTTAAAAGATGAAACAAACATTCTTATAGGTGGCAAGTCAAATGAGACCATCGGGTTTCAATCAACCAAATGTCCAAAACAAACCAAAAACATTCCAAGGAACCATTCTTTTCTCAACAAAACCGTGGAAAACAAATTTTAACAAATCCGTCAAAACACCTAAATCAAGTTTACAAGGCAACCCACCATATCAACACCACAATCATACCATTTGGTTAATCAAGCTTTACCTCCCGTTTCACAAATTCAAGGAGTGTCTAAAACGGATTTTGAAAGTTATGCTAAAGCAAATGATGCGAACATGAATAACTTGAAAATGAAGTTGGATAATTTTCAAAGAAACCAAAATGATTTTCAAAGAGTTTACAATGATTCTCACAAAGAACATGGATGACTTTCAGAAATTGATGCTCAGTTTCATGCAAAGCTATCCACCAACCAACCTTCAAGTATTAAGTAAATTTACCAAGCACATGACCATTCAAAACCTAGGGGAATGAAGCCAAGGCATTACGACTCGTAGTGGTGTTTCATTACGACTGGCTCCCCTAATTTTACCATTGGTGGTGGAAAAGGAAAGTGAGGTGACAAAGGATACGGAGCTACTGAGCGTCGAAGACATCCAACCTCCATTGGTCCAAGAACAAACCAAAGACAAAGAACCAATCGAAGAACCTTCTTTCGTTGCTAACAAAGCCAAACCTAATTTGCCTTACCCTTCAAGACTTGCAAAAGAGAAAATTCGTGAAAAGGATGATTTTTTTTTTTATCCTGCTCAAAGTTTTTGGAAATTTTCCCGTAATCTTCACTTTGAGATAAGTTTCGCGGATGCTCTCATTCATATGCCAAAGTTTGCTCCACGATGTTCAAAAAGATGCTTAATAACAAAGACAAGTTAATTCGAGTTAACCAAAATCGTCGTTGAATGAATAATTGTAGTGCGGTTGTCCTAAAAAAGCTTCCAGAAAAGCTAGGTGACCCCGGTCGATTTCTCATTCCATGTGATTTTTCAGAGTTCGATAGTTACTTAGCCCTTGCCGATTTAGGTGCTAGTATCAATCTTATGCCTTTATCCATTTGGAAAAAGCTTCAACTCCCGGGCCTAACCGAAACAAAAATGGTATTAGAATTAGCCGATCGTACAATTTCTAAACCAACCGGTGTAGCCGAAAATGTTTTTGTCAAAGTAGGGAAATTTTACTTTCCCACCGACTTTGTTGTGCTTGATTTTATAACCGATCCTCGAGACGTTAATACTCAGGCGCCATTACCTTCTTATTCTTAGGATGGCTCATGCTTTTAATCGATGTTTACGAAGGAGAGATTGTTACTTTAGGATATGATGATCAATCTTTGACCCTTAAATGTGGTGATGCACCTTCCATTTCATACAATAATGTTGAATCGTTGAAGAAAGTTGATTTAATCGATGTCACTTGTGAAATTTATTCACAAGAAGTTTTTGGATTTTCCGATTCCGTTGCTTACAACAATCCTTCTCCGTACTATGATCCGATTGTTTCTACTTCATCTCCGACACGTCTCCTTTTGTTTTGAATCAGTGATTTTCTACTCTTTAAGGAAGCCGATGCTTTTATAGCAATGGATTGATGAACAAGTTTCACCAGTTTTCATATGTACGTCTTATATTACGATCCCGATGGTGACCAATTCCTCTATTCTGATGCAACTTCTCATTAGAACAGTGTGATTATAGAAAATCACATTACCTTTACATCCAAACCAGAGTATTATCTACCCCGGTAATTCAAAAAGATCTTAAGTATTGAACCAAAGAGTCTGATCACTCGAAAACAAAGATGAAATTCTCGAAAGTCGAACTTTAAAGAGTTTCCTCCGCATGTCAAGTTATGCGTTTTTAGAGGATAAATTAAACAAACTTTCAGTCATAATTTCAAAGATTTAAGCCAAGTGAAAAGAACTCACTCATTACGTTCTAAAAAACCGAAACAAGCAATTGCTTGTGAAACTTTCTGATATCCGAGGATATAGAGCAGAGTTTTGCTCTTACAAATCCTTTTAGAAGATGATTACGAACCTTAAGTCTAACATCAAAGGAGGGTTAACCCTAAAATCCATGACGTCATCAAGAAAGAAGTAGAAAAACTTCTTGATGCGGGATTGATTTATCCGATCTCGGATAGTCCATGGTTTGTCGGTCCATTGTGTTCCTAAAAAGGAGTGGTGTAATGACCATTAGTCTCAGACTGAAAGAAAAATGATATTGTGCCTACAAGATTAGTCACGGGATGGAGAAGTTTGCATCGGGATATCGAAAGTTGAACGAAAGCAACTTGTAAAGACCTTTTCCGTTTCCATTATGGACCTAAATGTTGAGCGATTAAAGCCGGCTACGAATTTATGTTTTTTAAGATGGTTTTTCAGGGTACTATTTCAAATCCCATTGATCTTATGGATCAAGAGGGAAATACTACTTCACGTGCCCATACGGAACTTTCGCGTACCGTCGTATGCCATTCGGTTTGTGCAATGCACCCGAAACTTTTCAACGTTGTATGATGGCCATTTTTCACGACATGATAGAAAAAACAATGGAAGTCTTTATGGACGATTTTTCAATTTTCGGAGATTCTTTTTCCTCGTGTCTTGCCAATTTAGACAAAATGCTCAAACGGTGTGAAGACACCAAATTAGCACTAAATTGGGAAAAGAGCCATTTCATGGTAAAGAAAGGGGGGGGGGGGCTTTTTTAAAAATTTTAGGACATAAGATCTCAAGAAAAGGAATTGAAGTCGATAAGGCCAAAGTTGATGTAATTTCAAAGCTTCCTCACCCAACGACCGTTAAAGGAATTAGAAGTTTTCTCGGGCATGCTGGATTCTATCGAAGATTTATCAAAGACTTTTCCAAAATCTCTCGACCCATGACCCATCTCTTAGAGAAGAACACTCCTTTCATTTTCTCGGAAGATTGCATTCTTGCCTTTCAAACATTGAAAAAGAAGTTGACCGAAGCTCCAATTCTCATTGCTCCGAATTGGGACCAACCTTTTGAAATCATGTGCGATGCAAGTGATTATGAATTGGTGTGGTCCTTGGGCAAAGGATTGAGAGCATTTTAACCAATTCATTACGCTAGCAAGGTCCATGACCGAAGCTGAGACAAACTACACAACACATAGAGAAAGAAATGCCTTGCAGTCTGTTTACGCTTTTGAGAAGTTTCTGATTCCATGATCTTAATCATGAACAAAAAGTGTTGTTTACCCGGACCACTCCGCTTTGAAATACCTCTTCAACAAAGATCAGACTCCAAAGCATGGTTGCTTAGAGGGTCTTAATTCTCAAGAATTTGATTTACAAGGTTATTGATCAGGGAGCTGATAAACTATGCAGCCGATCCACCCTCTATCAGTCTTGAAAAACCTTACGAAAATGTTTTATTGATCCCAAAAAAGAGGATCTACTGAGACTTTGTCCTCTGAACTTTAAATGGATGTAAATTCTCAAACGTTGAAACAGAAAAATACCCCATGGTCGCGTTATAGCAAAACTACCAGCGGGGAATTTTCTAGTCAAAGGAATTGGTCGACGTCAACTAAGAGAAAAAGTTTTTCAAAGACGTGAGCATTACTTTTGGGGTAGATCCCTACCTTTCTTTCAGTACATGGCGGATCAAATCTTGAGTTGTGTGTTTGGCCAAGAAGCTCTTGACATCCTCAAGGCTTGCCATGAAGGACCATCACAGTGCCAACATCACAACTCGGAAAGTATTTGACGCTGGATTCTTTTGGCCTACAATTTATAGGGATGCTTATGAATTGATCAAATCTTGTGATGCATGTCAAAGACAAGGAAAAATCTCTCATCATGATGAGATGCCTCAAAATGCTATCCAAGTTTGTGAGATTTTCGATGTATGGGGTATCGATTTTATGATGGACCTTTTCCATAACGTCAATAGGAAAATCAAATATATTAAGGTAGACGATTCGTTATCTAACCTTTCCAAACTGGGTTGAAGTAACTGCTCCCCCACAAACGATGCTGAGTTGTTGTTATGTTCTTAATACCCATGTTTCTCCCGATTTGGTGCTTCGAGTGAATCATAAGCGAAACTCTGAATGGGACACCATTTTTTTAACCCGACAAATTTGAGGAGGTTATAGTCGCAAAGATAATAATGGTGTCACTGTTGTCTTTTCGATATCCCTTACCTACCCTTAAAACGAGTGGTAAAGTTGAAGTTTACGAAATGAGGTCTCAAAAGAAGTTTGTGAGGAGGCAGGTGGTGAAAACCGTGGGAACCATTTGCTGACACACATTCTTTTGATGACTCTGATCTCTCTCTAAGAGAGCGATCACTTTAGACATACAGACGTAGTAAGCCTGTATAATGCAATGTTGTACTAGGGCATCTAGACCCGCGCAAACAACCCCCCCCCACCCCCCCCCCATACACCCCCCCCCCCCACCCCCGCACCCTCCCCACCCCCCCACACCCCCCACCCCCCGCCCGTTCTACTTACTGATACTGCCCATCTTGGTCTTTGCACTCCGTTAAAAGTTAGTTTTTATGTTTTTTTATTGAGTCTTTCACTCTTACAGTTTGAACTAGAAAACTAAAGCTTATAGAGGCTCTTAAACTATCTGCTAAACTTCAATTTAAATGGGGGAACGCAAGGCGAATCATCGAAAGCTTCAACTCAATGTCGAACATTAGCGAGCTTTTGTGATCAAGCTTACGAGAATTCCGCTAATCTACTAGGAGAAGACCAAAGAAGCTCACACTGGTTCAAGATAAAGAAACCGGATCTTCTATGTTGGTGATCAATAAGTCTTGCTTTTCAACTTCTCCGATTTAAAGATTTTCTCCGGAAAGCTCAAATCCTGATGGTCTGGACCTTTCACAATCACCGAAGTTTATCCTTATAGCACTGCCAAGTTGTCTCATGTCGATGGTTCGAATTTCAAAGTCAATTGCTATCGTCTTAAGCACTATTATGGAAAGGATACACCACCATTGGTTATCCCGTACTCTATAACTTTCCCTTAGGACAAACTAAATTCAGGGATCGAGTCGTAGCTTGCGATCGGTGTGATAAAAAAACAAAGCAGCTACATGGGAATTCACCATGCTTATCCTTTCTATTTCCTTTCTATTTTCTTATCGTAAAGTGTTGTGTTGAGAGGGCTTGTAATCTTTCTAATGTTCTCGTGTTTGTTTGCTTTTGTTTGTTTGTAGAATTTTTATAGGATCGACCCAACTAATTCTTTTGAGCCTCTCATGTCCCGGTGATTTATTCCCGTTCAAACTCGAGGCTTCTCTCCTTTTGTGAAAATTAAGTTTGGGGAGGCGAGGAGGGAGATCCCGACTCCTTTCATCTTATCAATTCACGGTTTATCTTTGGCTACTTCATTAAAAGTCTTAGATTTTTGTAGAGCCCGACTTTAAACATGGGGACAATGGTTGTATTTAGTTTGGGGAAGGGAATCTATCGATTTGATGTTTCTGGTTATTGTTTCTGTTCTTCAACGTACCCGTTTTTCCCCCAAAATAGCAAAAAATTTTAATTTATTTAAGCTGTAATTGTCGTAAATATATATTATAATATATATATAAATATATATATGATTTATTATATATATATTTTTATATTTATAATATATCTATATATATATATATATATATTTATATATATATTATTATATAAGTGTTAAGACACGAATGTAGGTGTTTTTCCGGTTGGTAAGAAGTAAATTTTGACCGATCGTACGTGTAGAGTTTTAGCTTGTCTCCACTTAACTAATTAATGGATGATGTTTCGTGCTAGTTCTATGTAGACTTTAAACTTTGCTTAGACTTGAAATCGTTTAGTATAGAAAAAATATGGTGCTAAATTCAAGTAGAATTTTAATTATGCCGAATTTGGTTTTATATGGCTAAGTATTTGCGAATTTCTTTTGTGAAGGAATAAGAGCTAATTGTGTTGTTTAACGAATGAGGATGTTTAAAAAACGTTTATTTGGAAAACTTAAAGGGATTTATAAGAATAACTTGTCGGTTTCTTATTCCCTGGAGTTCTTAAATATGAGTTAATTATACGTGTTCTCTTTAATTTTTACAAAGTTAGAAGTTTTACTCTTAGTACGTCTAATCAACATATTGTAGGAGGAAAAACTCTTTATCGATGAAATCATGGACATTCATTGTAAATAAGAATTTTAGCTGTCAAGTTTTTTATACTTTGGTTTTTTAATAAACGATAATTTGTTTTTCTATTTGCAAAAATAATATGTTAAATTTAAACAGTTTTTCTTAAAAAATATATATAAATAAAATAAAAAAATAATAAATAATAATCTAATTAAAATGTAGTTGGTGAATAAAAAAAGGATGCAACGTTATATAAATCCTTTAGTAGTTAATAATTAATTTAATATACTTTTTTCCTCATCGCAATAAAGTACATGGGCTTTGTCGGTTAGCTCCGATGTGAACATCGAAATGAAAGGATGGGGATGTATATTTTGGGTTAGTGGTATCATAATAAGTACTGTGCGAGCTCTTTCGGGAGGCGTGGCTGATGTTGTCGTCGAAGAAAAGTGTGATACGATTCCTAGCCTAATAATGTTAATAGGAATATATAATGTTGCAAAGTTAGAAAATAAATAGTAAAAGTTTCTTTTTCTAAAACCCAGGTATTCTTTTGAGCTAAGGTTTGAAAAAGTCTACAAGGCTTTTTCATCAGAAGTTCATGCGTTTCGATTAGTATTCTCCGGATGGGGTGTCAAAAGCCTTAGCACTTACCCGATGACGGTGGGATCGCTAGAGAAGAAAGTCATTTATGGGACAATGGAATGAACAACGATGTCTTAGCTAAGGAAGGTTTTTTGTTTGCTTTGAGATGAGATCTTGCATAAGTGATTAAAATATTGGCCAAAAAGACCATGTGTAACAGTTTGGTCGGTTTTACATCATATCTAAATTTGTGGATTTAATGGTTTAAATTATTTGTACACACAACATCCATATTATGATTTATGTCGGGATAAGAGGAGATTCACATGTTGTAATTTATAAAGTAGTCTTAGCATCTTAGTCATAATTAGCAGGTGATCTTGTTTTTAAGCTTGCATGGGTAAAAAGTGAAAAATTGGGGTTGATGAATTATTCTTTTAGACACCCTTATTTTTAAATTGTGTTAGTTGTTCTTTGATCCTAAATAGTTATCCAATGAGGTAATGAAAATAATACATTTTGTGCTTTTATAAGTTGTTGTAGATAGGTTGGTTAAGTAATTAGCAAGAAAAATCTAAAAATGAGAAAAAATTTGAAATAAGGGGGAAATCGGGGTGTTTTATAACTTGTGGTCTTTATCTCTTCAACAAAAATCTTTGCTACTTTTTCAAAGGTTGAATTTGGGGAGGGAAATTTTCTGAGGTAATTGGTTTAAAGGCATGTGAGTATTGCGTGTTGGACCTCAATCGTTTAGTTTGGGGAATTTTGATAAGTGTAAAATACACATATCCATTTATGCTTAAAATAGCCCAATTAAACCCAAAACAGACCAAAAATGGCAAAAATATGCTTGTATTTGTGTTTTGTGTGTGCAGGTATAGATATATCAAAAATCACATGAAAACGTCAAAAACATAGCAAGCACGGAACTCGGACAAGGAAAAGAGGACCAAAAGCCCAAATGCAAAGCACAGGAATAGTCAAACCTCAGTCAAAATGGTCAATCATGACAACAAAATCAACAAGACACCAAAATATTCACTTAAGATCAACTTTCAAAAAAAAAGAACATAAATTGGCTCCCTAAACTAAATGGGCCTCACCCGGATCCTAAAGCCAAAAACCCCAGCCCATTCATTTTTTATATACCACAAGGGCCAATCTTGCACTTTCCTAAAGTTATTTATAACTAGAAAAAGGGGAAATAAAGAGAAGGACTTGAAGTGACAGCTTGGCAATCCTTGAGTGTCCACAGCTTGATCCAACGACTTACAATAGCTCCTTCAATGATTGGGAAATGAATGGCAGAGATTGAAGGATTGGAGATCAAAGGCAAGTGGCTAGAAACTATTCCTAGTGGTATAAATAGAGCTTCACCTCTCACACACACACTCTATCTAGGTGTTTGGTAATGTTTTTAGTCTAGCTTAAGTTCGTTATTTTCCTTAAATGTAATTTTTCTTTAAATATTTTGTAATCTCCTTTTTAAATGTAATCAGTTACTTTCATTAATGAAATTTAGTTTAAGTCATTCATAAGCTCTCTTTTCTTTTTATTCAAAAGCTCTCTTAATAAGCCAATTGTTCTCAATAAGCAATAAGCTCATTTTAAGCTCTTTCAGTCTATAAGCTGAAATAGAGCTTATTTTAATTCAGTATTAATCTTACCTAAACCTTAAATCAGTTTAACTTACATTTATCATGGACCTTATTGGATATGAGCTTTTTGGAAGGGGATCTTAACTTGGAAATTTTTTTAATGATCCCAAGGAATTATTCCTAGCTTATTAATAAGTAGGGCGCTTGTTTATAGCATGCAATTATTGGTCCTCTGGTTTAGCTAGAGGTGCATTGTAAGTTTTCCTTTAATTCCTTGCATTAAATATTATTTTTAATAGCTTTAATAAATCCGTTAGATTATTTATTTGCTCATTAAATTTGCTTATTAGTGCTTATTTGTGTTTTATCTAGCTTTTATATCTTATTAGTTAATCTGTTTTTGTTATTCATAGCTTTAGATCTTTAGTTGTTCATTTCTGTCCTAAAATCCTTAATATTCAGCACAAATAAAGCTAACAATAGTTTAAATATTTAGTATTATTGCCTTTTTAATTGTTCACTCATGTTAATTAAGTTAGTTTTAAGCTATTTAGTATCTGGTCAATAAGTTTTCATCATTAGATTTCATTTTACAAGCTTCTCTTAAATCTGTCATTTCTTTAAGGAGTGTTTGGTAAGTGTGTTTGACCTCTAAAGGTCAATTTTACTTGTGCAATTTGCTTGAGTCAGCTGAATTTTCATTTAAGATAAGTTTTCATTTAGTTTTTATAAGTTAGAGCTCAAAATTTCAAGAGGTATGGCTTAATTTAGGTGTTCCTGCACCAGGGTACTTTTTGCTTTAATCTTAGCTTGCTAATTTTGATCCTAGCCTTATAAGGCTTGGTTAGTGTTTGATTTGTGTTCTAACACTCAACTTGAGTGTGTTTAAGTGCAGGATTTCCCTTAGGAAACCTGCACTCTTGTTATTGCACTTGTGCAAAGTGCACCAGTACTAACCAAAAGGTTAGTACTGCTGTCACAGTTTGTACTGCTACTTTTAGACTAGTTTTTAGTTAAGTAGAAGTAGGATTTAGGCTCTTAAATTCAAGTAAGATTAAGTTTAGATATAGCTTAATATAGCTTAGGTTTTAGTTTTCATTTTATTGCTTATTTTCTTAGCCTAATCAGCTGTTAAAAGACCTCTACACCAGCAGTACTAAGTTAGTTAGTACTGCTGATTCTTAAGCCCCAAACTAAGCTAGCATATTAGGTATTAATGGCTTATCTTTTAGCATTTTATAGTTTAGGTATAGCTTAATATAGATTAGGACTTAAATTTCATTTTCTAGCTTATTGTCCTAGCTTAATTCTGCTATCAAAAGTCATTTAAATTCATAAAAAGCCAAAAACAGTAGGGTAGTAATTTAGCTTATTAATTTTTGAATCTTAGCTTAAGGTGGTAAAATTTATAGCTTATTTAGATAGATTATAAGTAGTTTAATCAGTCCTTTAAGTTTTAGAGTCTAGTTTAGCTTTTTAAGGTTTTTAGTTTTTTTAGATTGTGTGCTATTTTGCTTAATACCTGAGTTTGCTTAATTCATGTGTAATTTCAGTAGCTTAAGAGGCCCTCTAGCTTAGATTTCTTTGCATTTTTAGATTAAGCACATCTTAAGCTGTTTAGAACACTTTTCCTTTTTCATTTTGAGCTTAAAATGAGCTTGTTACAAGCTTTTAAGTAAAAATAAGCCCAAATCCTTACTTACTGTAACAGCTTATTGAGAAGCTCTTTTAGAGCTTATCTTTGAGTTTCATCCCATAGTGCTTTTGTTAAAGTTGATCTCCCCAGTTTATTCTACAACTTTGGTCTTTTGAGTTTTGAATTTTAAGCTGTTTTTAACTTCACCTTATTTTAAGGCTTATTTGGACTTAGTTTGTTGTCGGGGTAGGAACTCAGGGACCATTCTTGTAATTTTTCTGTTTTAGTTGTTACTTAGTTAATCCTTGCCCGTTAAATGTTTTAGCCCCGTTAGTCCTTAAGTCTTTAACACAGTTATTCCCTAAGTTAGTTTTTAATTAGTGTTATATTTTGAATTATTAATTAGGGTTAGGTTTTAATTAGTTTAATTAAACTTTTATAAAAAGATAAAAATTAGGGCTTTTATTTTTAGAAAATTTCTGCACATTTTCTTTATTTAGTGTAATTTTTATAAAATTTTTAGGACTTTATTCTTAATAGTTTTATTAATTTTATAGATTTTAATTAGTTTAAATTTTAGAAAAATCATATCTTTTAATCTAAAAAGCCAAAAATAGTAATTTCTTTTTCTAAAATCTTCTTTTTACTTATTTTACTTAGGAAAAATACAATTTTAATTATTTTATTTTCTTTATTTTTCTGGGATTTAATTAGGTTAAAATAGTTTTTAATTCATATTAAATTCAAAAATAATCAAAAAAATGTTTTTCTTTTTTCTAAAATTTTCTTTTGTCCTAATTTAGGTTTAGAATTTTAGTTTACATTTTTAGGGGTTAAATTTAGTTTACTTGCTTAATTGTCTCGTTTTATTTGCTACCCGTATTAGTTTAATTGTTTTTAATCGTCCATTTTAATTGTTGCTCTAGATAATCAAATCATCCACTTGCTTATTCAAATCAGAATTCAAGCTTAAATGAGGTTTCAATTTCACTAGTCGTTGGGAAAACGACCTGGGTGATCATATTTTCCCGGTTTAATATACGTATGATATATTATTTTATATATATTTTTGAGAGTGAATTTTACTAAAGGTAACTTGGTAATTTTCTTAATTGCTCTTACGGTTATATTTTTATAGTATATTTTATTGTGTATATCTAAACTTTCACACTAAGTTTTTGGCGCCGTTGTCGGGGACTAGTGTTTAAGATTCCTACGTTTTGTGTTTGTTGATTTGGTTTGAAGATCCTTTCACCCTCGAAAGTTTCATTCTTGTTTTATAATTCAAAAATAAAAAAAAATCATAAAATATAAAAAGTAAAAAAAAATATTTTCCTTTTCTTTTTAGTATAAGTAAAAGATAAAAAAAAATAGAAAAATCAAAAATATAAAAAAAATCTTCCTTTTTAATTAAAGAAATAAAAGTCACCAATTGGTAAAAATACCAAAATATAATATTCTCAACGGAGGTATTATCATTTCAATTTCCGGTGAACTTGTTGGTTCCCAAATCGAACTAAAGATTTAACACTTGCCATTTGTGTCTCTACGAAGTACGGCTCACCTTGAAAAGCAATTTTTAAGAGCTACCGTGAAGTAGTTGATTATTTGGTTTAAGTCTCTTTCGTGTAACCGTTAAAATTCATTGCTAAAAAAAACATAAAAAATATATAAAAAAATTAGTGTAAAAGTTTTGCTTTTTGATTTTTAGTTTTTCTTTTTATGCGCACTCGTTCGCAATCTCGAAGACGTCGACAACAACAAACTCTTCCGGTTGTTGTTGAAAATTTTGATTTAGAAGAACCAATTGTTGAACAAAACGTTGTTCCAATGGCCGACAATCGTACGATGGCCCAAATGTTACAAGCACCCATCGAAGGGTATGAAGATGCTATAGTTGTTCCACCGATCAATGCTAATAATTTCGAGCTTAAACAACCTTTAATCAATCTTGTGCAAAGTAATAAGTTTACGGGTAGACAAGATCCTCACAATCACCTTCGATTTTTTAACAAAGTCACTTCAACGTTTAGACATCCCGAAGTTCCGAACACTTCGGTAAAGCTTTTGCTTTTCCCTTTTTCTCTAGACGGTGAAGCCCGAGATTGGTTAGACAAGGAACCTCCAAGATCAATTCTCCACAAATAGGGACACCTAGTTCAAAATTCAATAACAATTCTTCCCACCATCAAAAACAACTTATCTCCGAAACAAAATCACCAATTTTTTACAAGAACCAAACGAAACCTTCAAAGAAGCATGGGAACATTTTAAAGGACTCCTTCGTCAATGGTCCTTCCACCATGAGGCTTTTCGAACTACACCAACTCGATACTTTTTACAACTCTTGAATTCAAACGATCAAGATGCCTTAATTCGCCGCGGTGGCAATTCCTAGACAAGATGCCTCAAGAAGTTACGGATTATTGAAAGCAAGATCAAAAAGCTTCGTTACTAAAAGAAGTCGCGCTAGTGAACAAGAGCAGTACGGAATGCTCCTCTTTCTAATTCTTCACCTATCTAATAATTCTTTCGAGTATGCAACAAATAGCGCTTCTCTTAGGATAAGATGACTATTAATAAGAAACAAATGATGAATGAAAGGAAAAGCTTTAAGTCGTATACGACTTCCGCACACCGCAAAAGCGTTGAGAAGTATGTGTCACATGTGGATCGAATCACAATTTTAAACATTGTCCGTTAACTCGAGGTGGAAATGATTTCCCCGTTTTTCATGACAACATCCAACAATTCCAACAAACCGCAGCCGTTGGCAATTTTCTTCAAAGAAACCAACCTTCCAATTTGGCAAGTCAAATGAGACCATCGGGTTTCAATCAACCAAATGTCCAAAACAACCAAAACCGATATCAAGGAACCAATTCTAATTTCAACCAAAACTGTGGAGGAAATTTTAATCAAAACCGTCAAAACAACCAAAATCAAGTTTACCAAGCCCCACCATACCAACCACCAACTCAACCTTTGGTTAATCAAGCTTTATTTCCCGTTTCACAAATGCAAGGAGTGTCTAAAACGGATTTTGAAAGTTATGCTAAAGCAAATGATGCTAACATGAATAACTTACAAATGAAGTTGGATAATTTTCAAAGAAACCAAAATGATTTTCAAAGAGTTTACAATGATTCTCAAAAGAAACAAGATGATTTTCAGAAAATGATGCTCAGTTTCATGCAAAGCTATCACACCAACCAACCTTCAAGTTCAAGTACTTTACCAAGCAATACCATTCCAAACCCTAGGAACGAAGCCAAAGCAATTACGACTCGTAGTGGTGTTTCATATGATGGACCTCCGATTCCACCGCCGGTGGTGGAAAAGGAAAGTGAGGTGACAAAGGATACGGAGCTACCGAGCACTGAAGACATCCAACAACCTCCATTGGTCCATGAACAAACCAAAGATAAAGAACCAATCAAAGAACCTTCTTTCGTTGCTAACAAAGCCAAACCAAATTTGCCTTACCCTTCAAGACTTGCAAAAGAGAAGATTCGTGAAAAGGATGATATCCTAGCTTCAAAGTTTATGGAAATTTTCTGTAATCTTCATTTTGAGATTAGTTTTGCGGATGCTCTCATTCATATGCCAAAGTTTGTGTCGATGTTCAAAAAGATGCTTAATAATAAAGATAAGTTAATTGGGTTAACCAAAACACCGTTGAATGAAAATTGTAGTGCGGTTGTCCTAAAAAAGCTTCTAGAAAAGCTAGGTGACCCCGGTCGATTTCTCATTCCATGTGATTTTTCAGAGTTTGATAGTTACTTAGCCCTTGCCGATTTAGGTGCTAGTATCAATCTCATGCCTTTATCCATTTGGAAAAAGCTTCAACTCTCGGGCCTAACTGAAACAAAAATGGTGTTAGAATTAGCCGACCGTACAATTTCCAAACCAACCGGTGTAGCCGAAAATGTTTTTGTCAAAGTAGGGAAGTTTTACTTTCCCGCTGACGAGGATGTTGTAGTTAGAGTCGATGATTTCACTTTTCTTGCGGATTTTGTGGTGGTTAATTTTGAACCTGACCCGAGAGTGCCTATTATTTTAGGAAGACCCTTCCTTCGAACCGCAAAGCTTCATTGGTTTGTACGAGGAAAATTTGACTTTAAGAGTGGGAAAAGATGAACTTGTTTATTATGCTGATAAATCTGAGAAAAACAATGGAAATGAATTTTGTTCATGCATTCTGTTACCGAGTTTTTCAAATGATGATCCGTTTAGTGGCTGTCCCACTACTCATTCTGTGATCCTTCTCCTAGTTCTTCCTCCGGTGAAAGGACTAGTGATAATTTTGTGAAGTTCGCCGATGAACGTGCTCCTCCTTGATTCGTTACACCGGGATAATGATGATTCAACTCTCAAGAAGGGACTTACATGAGAGATTTTCAATGAAGATGTCGAGATTAAAAATTCAACGTTTCGATGAGCCATCTTTTCAACACTCCTCTATACCGACAAGGATGAGTGTTTTTCTCCTAAAGACGATAATGTATGAGATCGATTATTTCTAGCTATGGAAGTATCTTCTAAACTTAGAGGTAGGATAGTTCGATTCAGAAGGAGAACCATAGCTTTTCTTGCATAATCTACTTAGTGATGATGATTCCCATATCTCGATTCAAAGTTAGGCCTCGATCATGAGCCAGAACAGAATGAATCTTCAATTACTTTTTCTCCAAGGAGTGATCCTCTTCACCATGAGTTCGCCGGAGAAATCATTACACTTCCTGCGAGGAATGATCGTGAATTTGAGGAATATCTTAGTCTTATGACAGTGCTTCATGAAATTTCAACTTCCCAGGGAAATTTTCATCAAAATTCAGTTAACGTGTCTCTTCCCATATCTCCTATCCCCGTTGAAGATAGTGAGCCCACTCAAGAAGAGATTGATATTCTCCTTATTCCAGATGATTTAATTCCGCCTGGTGTTGAAGATGCTGATTCTGAAGATGAAGTTAATGAGTCACCTAACCTTGATCACCAAGATGATCCGTCAATTCCTCGACCTCCACCAGAACCTCCGGATATTGAGAAATGTTTTGCACCCAAAGCGGGAATTGTGATAATCAAAGAGTTTAAGAGTGTTTCTAAATCTCACGATTTTATGACCAGTATTTTACCCACCCTTGTTTCAGATTTACCCTTCATTTTCAAGAATGAAGACACCATTTTTGACCCTGGCATAGTCACATTTCTAAGAGCCAGTGGCACTTTCTAAACAGTTTCTTGTTCTAAGTATTGCTCTCCCTAAGGACAACTAAATTCAGGGATCGAGTCGAGCTTGCGACTCGGTAATCAAAAACAAGCCGCTTCGTGGGAGTTCACCCCATGCTTATCCTTTTCTTTCTATTTTATTTTCTAACCTCTAATGTGTTGTGATGTTGAGGGACCCATCCTCTTCGTTTCTCGTTGTTTGTGTTGTGATTTGGCAGGATTAACCCAACATTTCAAGAATCCTCTCGTGTTCGATGCCTAATTCCGAAGCACTCGAGTTTCTCATCCTTTGTGTGAAATTAGTTTGGGGAGATCAATATCCTTTTATCTTATCGATTAACGAATTATCTTTGTCTACTTAATAAACGGCTTAGATTTTCGTAGGAACCCGACTTTAAACATTGAGGACAATGTTTCATTTTAGTTTGGGGAGGGAATCTATCGATTTGATGTGCCTGCTTATTGTGTTTCTCACGTACCCGGTTCTCCCACAAAAATAGCAAAAATTTTAAATTTTTAATCAAAAAAAAAAAAAATAAAAAAAAAATAAAAAAATAATAAATAATAATAATAATAATAATAAGACAAAAATGTAGGTTTTCCGCTGGTAAGAATAAGAAGTGATTTTTGACCCGATCGTACGTGTAGAGTTCTAGCTTTCTCCCTTAACAATTAATGATGATAGTTTATGCTAGTCTCATATAGACTTTAAACATGCTAGACTTGAATCGTTAGTAAATGAAGCTTGTGCTAATCTCAAGTAGATTTTAAATATGCCAAGTTGGATTTTATAAGGCTAAGCATTTGCAAAATTTCTTTTGTGAAGAACAAGAAATGATAGTGTTATTTATAAGTCATGATATTAAACGTAGAATAGTTGGTTTTCTTTCAAGCTCATATGTATTACTTGTGGCTTTTTCTCCCATTAGCATGTTTCACCTCTATATATAAATGTTTAATAAATAGAGTTGTATGGTTTTTTGGTTAATAATTAGCTAATAGAAGTTTTCTTTAGTTCCTTTGTGATTAGGATGAGTACACATCAGGAATACTTAATTTGGCTTAAAAATACAAAAATATAATAAATAAGTATCTCTGCCAGATTACTTCATCGTGTCGGAGGCGTGGCCGATGTTGGAGTTTTCATATAAGGTGGGGTCCGGTGTCATAATAAGTAGAATAACCTCTTGTCGACTCGCTATCGATGTGGCTTCGAGATAAAAGGCACCGGTTTTACTTATATAATCCGAAGTCGAAATATGTTTGCTACATCGTGTCGGAGGCGTGGCCGATGTTGTAGCCTACTAAAGGACTGAGGAATAATAAATAATGTCTGCTTAATTTTTGTCTTATTATTTTTGTTGTCTTAAAGAGCCTAAGGGTATATGGTGCAAATAAGATTGGTTCATTCTTGTCTTAAAGAGCCTTCGGGTATATGACATGAATGGTACCTTGCTTAAGTAGCCTAATAAAAGCCAAATTTTGGTTGCCTTGATGTGGACTTTATTCTTGATAACATCTGATCTTTTGAATAAAGGGGCTAAGATGCTAATTATTGCGTTCTTTCCATTACACTTTATTTTTTTTTTGGAATTAATAAGATATGAAACAAAAGTTCTTAAATGGAGCACTTCGGGTATATGACTTAAGTAAAATCTTGAGATACAAAAGTAGGATTTGCGGGAGGAAAAGTAAGTACACAATTAGTATTTATGAGTAGTGTTAGTGTCATGACTTGTAATTAAACGGTTGATCTTGGTTTTAAGCTTAGCTGGGAAAAAGTGAAAAATCGGGGATCGATGAAGTTCATCTTTTAGGACACTATAATTGTGCGTTTTGTTCTATGATCCTAAAAGTACCAATGTGGTACTCGAAAACATTGCATTATGGCAAAACAAATAAATTGATAGTTAGGTAGTTATAATAATCAGACAACTCATAAAAAGAGAAAAATCTTAGAAAAAGGGAAGTCGGGTGTTTTATAACTTGTGATCTCTTAAACAAAACTCTTTGCTACTTTTCAAAGGTTTAGTTTGGGGAATTTTTGAGGTATTTGGTTATAAAGCATGTGATATTGCGTGAGGACACACAATCGTTTAGTTTGGGGAATTTTGATAAGTGTAGAATACACATATCTATTTATGCTTAAAAAGACCCAAATAAACCCAAAACGGATCAAAAATGGCAAAAATGTGCTTGTATCTGAGTTTAATGTGTGCAGGTACGGATATGTCAAAAATCACAGAAAACAGTCAAGAAACCAGGCAAAAACGGACACGAGAACGGATGAGTGATCATGAAGCCAAAGAAAATCAAGCCTCACCTTCTACCTCAGCAAAACCAAAGCCCAACTCCAATGATTTAAATCTCAAGGGACTAAACTTGCAACTTTTCAAAGTATATTATGACTTGAAAATGGAGAAATTAAGTCCAAGGGCCGAATTTGCAATTAAACTATTTTTGTTTTATAGCCTCAACAAATTTCAGCCAAACACAAGGGCCAAAGATGCAATTACTCCAAACTTGTAAAGAGGGCGCGGGTCATATTCGGGTCAAATCTACCCGTGAACCACCTCTCATCCAATCACAGCCCTTGCCCCAACCCAATTACCCGTACCCTTAACCCGACCAAACCCACCCCAACCCGGTTAACCTAATAACATTGTAACATTTACTGTTACTCATTTACCCCCAATATCGATCTAATCTCTCACACACTCAAGAACACACCCAAGAACACCCTAAACCCTAGTTATTAAACCACACACCCACTCTCCAATTAACCATGGGGTTAATGATCCCCTCACAACCCGTAACCAACCCATCACTATCAAACACCCCTCACCCCATTCCAGCGTGGCTAAAGGAAACAATCTCATTGGTTGATGTGACGTGCGAGTGAGTATACACTCACACAACTAACACACTCAAGCCACGTCATTAATCCGGGTTCACCCACAATCTAATCTAACGATTGAGATGTCACATCAAAGAGAGAGAAGAGATGAAGGGTTGAGATGAAAGAGAGAAGAAGGATCGAGAAGATGGGATTAGCTCGAGCCTCGGGTATAAATACCCATTCCATTCCAGCACAAAGGAGAATAGTTAGTGTTTAATTTTTCAGTTTTATATTTTAGTTTAATTTTTCGATTCAAGTTGTTAGTAGTAGTTTTTATGTAATTTCAATTATTGTTTCGTATTGTAATAAACCTTAATCTCAGTTTTAATGAAAGTTGTATTTCATATAAATTTGTGTTCATTTTAATTCTGTTAAAATGATATGTTTGTGTTTGTATGTTCATTTCTAATTCCAGATTGATACTCGTGGAATTGGATGGCAGCTGAGTATCAAGGGGTTAGAGGTTGAGGGTCAACCAATTAGGATTAGATTAGGTTGTGTTTGTTCGAATTGAGCTTATTTGAATTAAGCTATAAGCTCATTTAGCTTATTATTCTGTCCTGTTCCTGTTAGCTGAAAACAAGGTACTATTATTCTCTTTAAGTTTCAATAAGTTTGTTTTATATTTTGTTCTTGCTCTGTTTTCTTAAAAATTTGTATGAATTTGCTTTTGAATCTAGTGGATAAGCAGTTTAGACAAGCTAAATTGATAAGCAGCTTATAGTTTTATAGGTTGAATTTATTTTGTGGATTTGAGGAAATTATAGGTTATAAGTTGAATGTTACTAAGCTTTTAGAGCTTATAAGCTTAATAAACATACTCAGCTTATTTTAAATAAGCTGAGAGTTAAGTTTAGCTTCAAAAAAAAAAAAAAAAAAAGTTATTAAGCTGTTTTTTTTAAAGGGATGCTGGTTGTTAATGTTTAGGTGCTTCAGGGACCAATCTTGCTTATTCTTATAGTTTCTGTTAGTATTAAATTTACACCTGATTAGATCACTGCAGGTAATTAGTAGCTAGGACTAAAGTAGCATGTGAGTCATAAGTAAGTCCATTATTGTTAATTGTATACGTTCAGTGCCACTGCTCGTCTAGTCCCCTAGCGATAGTGTTCAACACTGGACCACTCTTATGAATCTGTCCTCATCTCCAATTGTCACAACTATGAACCCTGCTGTTTATTTCGATAAAACTTAAATGTTTCCCCACAGACCTATCCCTCCTGTTTTATCCCCCACTCTTTTGTCATTTCTTAGCCACACTTGTGCTTTGCGGGAAAAAATTTTTAGTTTGCCTAAGTTTTATTATAAAAGAGTTTTTGATTAACCTTATTAAATAATTAGGGTTTTCAAATTAATTAGTTTAATATTAGTTTTTATTTAATTGTTTTTTTTAAATTTGGGGGGCTTTTTTTTTTTTAAAAAAGATGTTTTGCACTTTTTCTGCGTTTATAAAAAAGTATTTTTATAGATTTTTTAGTTTTTTAAGTTTTATTATTTTTCAAAATTATTTTTCATTAAATTGTTTTTTAAATTCATAAAAAAAAAATCCCAAAAAGCCTGTTTTTAACAAATATTTTTAATTGTTCCTTAAAATTTTCTTTAGCATTAATTCGGATTGGGAATTTAGTTTACAGTTTTGAAGTTTTAAATTGATTTGTTTTCTTTAAAAGTCGATTTTATCTTCGTAGGGTTAGTGTAATTAGTTATTTAGGTATTTAGTTGTTTAATTGTGCCTTTATTTTTACGTTAGTATATTAATTCAAATAATATCTTTCTCTTAGTCACAATCCAGGATCTAAACTTACACGAGGTTTCCAGTGCACGAGTCGTTGGGGGAAAGACCCGGGTGATCATGATTCATACTTGCCCGGGGGTTTAATATACGTATTCTATATATATATCTTTGTGAGTGGAATTGTCCAAGGGATACTTGGGGATTTCCTTAATTTCTCTATAAGTATATTATTTTTTACGTGTGTATAAACTGCTCAATCACTACAAGTAGACTACCAGAGGCAGGTCCAGTTGACTAAGGCATTAGAGTTTGCTGGAAAAGACTAAGACTCGATGGCGAGTGTTAGAGGACAGCTTGGACCCGCAAAGGTTTGGCACAGCCTGATTGTGCACCGGGACAAGGATGCGGTGGGTAGCAGTTCCTAGATTTAGTTATGTTGTAGTTATGCTATGCAGCCTGTTAAGTATTATGGGTTATTCCCAGCTAGCAGACTGTATAGATCTTTTATTTTGTTTAGATACCCAGTATAGGTCTTTTGTTCAGGTATTATCTATCTTGTACAACATACTAAGTGTTACGAGTATATCCCGGCTAGTATGGCTTTAGGTTGTTTCTTTTGTCTTGTAACTAAGGTGTAGTAATCATCTTGTATTGAACCGAAAACATGTATGTTTTTCATAGTTATATATGAAATGAAACAGGGGGGGGGGGGGGGGGGGACTTACGTTATCTATGAAATCGAATTTATTATAAATGAATGTCGATTTGGTTATACCATGGTTAATTTCAATAACAATTGTACATTTCACTGTGTGATGTGATCTCGTTTTTATTTAAATATGTATATGTTATGTCATAGTTAAGATTTTATGAAATCTAACGGGTATTATATTTTCTTGTGATTTAAAGAAAATGGCACCAAAGAGAAAGACCACGAGGTTAAACCCAGAGATTGCAACCACACACAGTCCTCCAGACCACTCATACCACTACATCTGTCACCAATGCTCAAATTCAGGCAATGATTAACGAAGGCGTTACTGCTGTACTGGCAGTACGTGATGCAACCAGGAATGGCGATGATAGCCATACTTCAGGAACGGGTGCCAGAAGGCCTGTGCAAGTTGCTCGTGAATGCACCTACCCGGACTTCCTAAAATGCCAACCCTTGAACTTCAAGGGCACTGAAGGAGTTGTTGGACTCACTCAGTGGTTTGAAAAGATGGAGTCTGTTTACAGCATAAGCAACTGTACAGTAGCATGCCAGGTCAAATTTGCTACGTGTACCCTGCAAGGAAATGCTCTTACATGGTGGAACTCCCATGTTAAGACCACTACTCCTGAAGCTGCCCATGCAATGCCATGGAGGACACTGAAAAAGATGATGACAGACAAATACTGCCCAAGGGGCGAAATTAAGAAACTGGAGTTTGAAATGTGGAATTTGAAGGTGAAGGGTACCGATGTGGTAACCTATAGCCAACGTTTCTAAGAACTGGCACTAATGTGCGATCGGATGTTTCCGGAGAATTAGACCAAGTGAGTAAATATGTCGGTTGGGCTTTTGCCCGACACGATCCCTGGCAGTTTTGTAAATGGCAACTAAGCCAAAAAACTATGCAGGTGCCATTGAGGTTCGCACGAATCATGACAGAAGATCAACACTTGGGCCTCTGATACGTCAGGCGGGACAACAAAAAGAACAGTCTGGATGACTACCACCAGGAACACACCAAGGAATCAGCAACCAAACAGAGACAAAACAATGGAAGAGCTTATGCCGCAGGAAATGGTGACAGGAGACCATACGGAGGGCCTAGACCTCTGTGTTCCAAATGTAACTATCACCATGATGGTCCTTATACTCCCCAAAGCCACAAGTGCAACCGAATTTGGTCATTTTAACTCGTGACTTGCAGGGAATTCCCAAATGTTAACACTAGGGCTAATCAGAGGGGCAACGGTTGTTTTGAATGTGGTGCTCAGGGGCATTTCAAGAAGGATTGCCCAAACTTAAAGAACAACAACAATCGGGGTAATCAGGTTGGAAATGCCAAGGTCAGGCCAAAGGTGTTTGCCGTGGGACAATGCAGGGGCCAAACCGGACAACAATGTCATCATGGTACGTTTCTCCTAAACAAACCGAGATTATGCATCTATTTTATTTGTATACGGGTTGCCGGATAGATTTTTGTATCTACTGCATTTAGCTCTAGAATTGTTATCACTCCAACTGCATTTTGGATCATGATTATAATGTCCAAAACTAGACGATACAGAGGCGACTTGTTGGGTTGCGTTAAAACACTATTATTCGAGGGGTTGTAGTCTAAACTTCTTAAATCTCTTTTTAACCATAGACCTTTAATGCCCGTTTAGAACTAGGTAGTTTCGCCGTGATAATTGGTATGGATTGGTTGGCAAGTACCATGCCGTTATTGTCTATGCGGAAAGATCGGGTTCGTTATTCCTTTGGAGACGCAAAATTTTAATTGTTGAGGATGCGGAAGCAGAATATGAAACACGGGACCCATTAAACATCATCTCGTGAGCTAAGGCTAAGAGTATATATCGAAGGGATGTCACGTTTCTTAGCAAATATTCACCGCAACCAAAAGACAAAGACAAGGTCAAAGGAGAGAAAGAATTGGGGATTGCTGCCAGTTGTTCAAGAATTTCTTAAAGTCTTTCCTGAGGGACTTGTTCTTTTTTTACGGGTATACCATACCCACTCGACAAAGTGAGTTTCAATCGATTTGGTACCTGGTGCTACACCCGTAGCACGGGCACCATATAGAGTAGCCCGTTTGAAATGAAGGAGAGCTAGGAGAGGCAACTTAGAAACTACAGGAACTTACAGTACAAAGGCTTCATAAGACCAAGTTCCTCACCCTGGGGAGCTCCGGTTCTGTTTGTAAAGAAGAAAGATGGGTCTTTCTGGATGTGCATCAATTACAGGGAATTAAACAAACTGACAGTGAAGAACCGTTACCCACTCCCAAGGATCTATAACCTATTCGACCAGCTGCAAGGATTAAGTATTTATTCAAAGATCGATCTAAGATCAGGGTATCACCAGTTGAGAGTTCGAGAAGAAGACATTCCCAAGACTGCATTCAGGACTCGATACGATCACTATGAATTCCAAAGTCATGTCTTTGGTTTTGTGACTAATGCTCCAGCCGGGTTCATGGACCTTATGGATCCGTGGTGTGTTAAACGTATCTGGATAAATTTGTAATTGTCTTCATCGATGGACAATTTTGATTCTGCTCCCAAAAGTAAGAAAGGGAACATGAAGCACACCCTTAGACAGATCTTTAAAATGCTTTTAAGAAGGAAGAATTGTACGCCAAGTTCCTCCAAGTGTGAATTATGGATCTCTAGGGTTACAATTCCTCGGTCACGTGCATTGATGCGAGGTATTCATGTTGTCCCTGACATGAGTTGAATTATCAAAAGATTGTGGCGGTCTCTAAAACACCAACGAGTTCGCCAATTTTTGGGCCTGGTCGGCTATTATAGAAGATTCATCAAAGGGTTTTCAAAGATCGCCAAGTCAATGACCAAACTAACCCAGAAAGGTGTTTGGTAATGGCTTAATCTATAGATAGAAAGCCTTATGATGGAAAACTACCATGTTAGGTTTGGAGAGAGATAGGACCGGTTATATAATAGGGGGGCAGATGCAAGCTTTTTCTGTTCAATAGCCGGCCAAATAAACTTCAGGATCATCGGTCTTACTATACCTCAATTTTACCATTTCGGGGTGATAAACAAGAAGCAGCTTTTCAACTGTTAAAGCAGAAGCTGTGCAGTGCACCAATCCTGGCCTTACCTGAGGGAAGCAAAGATTTCATTGCATACTGCGATGCTTCAAAGAAGGGTTTGGGCATTGTGTTGATGCAAAGAGAAAAGGTGATTTCTTATGCATCACGCCAGTTAAAAATTCATGAAAAATAGAATATACAAGTCATGATTTGAACTTGGCGGCAGTTTGTAGTGTTCGCTCTAAAGATTTGGAGATACTATTGTACAGAACTAAATGTACCGTGTTCACTTATCACAAAAGTTTACAACACATTCTTGATCAGAAAGAAATAATTAAAATATGAGGCAAGGTCATGGTTCGAGTTGCTGAGTGATTTTTGATTATGAAATTCGGTTATCACCCAGGGGAAGGGCGAAAATAGTGTTGCTGATGCTATGAGCAGGAAGGGAACGGGGGAACCACTAGGCGTTCGGGCCATAGTGATGACTATTGGCTTGGTTCTTCACTAAACAAATCTTGAAACTAGACTGAAGCACGAAAGCGAAAGAACATGAAGAAGGAGGATGTTGGGGGTATATTGGTTGATGAATTCAAAGGCTCAGGAGTAACTTAGAATAGAAAAGTGGAACCACGTGCGGTTGGAACTATGTGCTTTAAATGGAAGGAGTTGGTTACCATGTTTTGGCAAACTTAAGGACTGTGTCATGCACGGTCCCACAAGTTTCTAAATACTCTATTCATCCGGTTCTGACAAATGTACCAGGATATGGGAAGAAACTATACCTGGTGGCCCACCCAATATGAAAGCAACATCGCCACTATGTTAGCAAATGTTTGAATGTGCTAAGGTTAAGGCCGAAATCAGAGGGACCATCGGGTTTGTTAGTGAGCAACCCGAGATACCTAATAAAAGTGGGACAACACACAATTGGATTTTGGCACCAAGATTCCTAAAGTCTATCCACAGGTTTTGGACACTATTTGGGTGTCGTTTGATACCGACTTACAAAGTCTTCCATTTTTATGCTAAATGAGGGACTAACGGATCCTTTAAGATAAACTGGCAAGAATGTACCTAAAGGAGGTAGTCACGAAGCATGGAATACCTGTTTTAATTATCTGTGATCGTGACCCTCGGTTCACATCAAATTTCTGGAAGTCACTTCAGAAGGCTTTGGGTACAAGTTTGGATATGAGTACTGCATATCATCCGCAAACCGACGGACAAAGTGAGAGAACCATCCAAACTCTCGAGGATATGCTACGTGCTTGCGTAATCGACTTTGGAAATGGTTGGGTTAAACATTTGCCATTAGTCGAGTTTTCATACAATAACAGTTATCATGCCAGCATTAAGGCTGCACCGTTTGAAGCACTTTATGATCAAAAGTGTCGTTCACCCGTGTGCTAGGCCGAGGTTGGACAAGTTCAACTCACTGGTCCAGAATTAGTGCAAGAAACAACGAAGAGGATCATCCAGATTAAACAAAGGATTCAAACCGCTCGCGATCAAAAAAAGAGCTACGCTGATTTAAAGCGTAAACCGATGGAGTTTCAAGTTGGAGATAAAGTTATGCTTAAGGTTTTGCCTTGGAAAGGGGTCGTACGTTTTGGCAAACGGGGGAAGTTAAACCCCAGATATGTCGGACCTTTCAAAGTGTTGAAAAAGGTTGGAGCCGTTGCTTACAAGCTTGAGCTTCCTCAAGAGCTGAGCAGGGTCCACAATACGTTTCATGTATCCAACTTGAAGAAATGTTATTCTGACGATCCATTAGTCGTTCCGTTGGAAGGACTCCAAGTGGATGACAAGCTTCATTTTGTTAAAGAGCCTGTAGAAATCATGGATCACGAAGTCAAACAATTGAGGCGAAGCCGTGTCCCAATTGTCAAGGTTCGATGGAACTCTAGGCGGGGTCCTGAGTTTACATGGGAACGTGAAGATCAATTCAGGAAGAATATACCACCTCTTACCACCAAAGATGCAATGTCGTCAAGCTGCCGTCGGTGACAGCTTGTGGACAAGGTCATTTAACGGGGGAATAGGGAATACTATAACACCTCGTGTTTTAGGTCATTGTACGACGTTATGTAATTCACAATTTATTTTTTTGGGTTTTACGCGTTTGCTTTTAAATCGTAATCGTTAAGCTAAATCGCGTAAACTAAAAATGATCATTCAATGTAAATGGGCATTAAACAATTAAATGTTTACATCAAGCAAGTGTTATTGATTATTTAGAGGATAATTATTATCATTGCACATTTTATTTTTATTCGTTATGTTAAGTGTTTACGTTTCGCGATAAAGTACGTTAGGCCTCCCGGAGGAAGCACGGTTTTTTTAACTTATCTAAGCTTCATCAAATCCCAAATTTGTACCCAATACTTAAAGTTTATTTATAACTTCAAGTAATTTATCACTTTATACTTATCTTCAAGAAAGAATATTCAAACAAACCCTTACAATGTAACAAATATACATTGTATTTGATTTATACTCATTATACTTCATATAATGTCAAGTATACATGTATATAAAAGATCAAAAACATATCCTATCTTATACACATTGTATGAACGTGTATGGTGTGTCTAGGAGGCTAGATTCTAAGATAAGACCATGGAACTTCATAAATATCTTCATACATGCATCTTGCATCCAACTTGATCCTCATGTACTGGCCATTCCTATCATTGATAGGCTTCAACTTTTTCAACACAGCCTTGCCACCTTGCATGAATCAACTTGACACTAAAAATATCTCATAACCTCCTAGTAGATATAAATAGGCAGCCTATTGTGTTCATAAACTCATTACTCTTCATTTCCTTTACAAGAAAAATCACAAAACTCTTCCTTTTCTCTCTTACTATCCCACGGCTCAAAATTTGTATTTTGGGCAATCCATAGCTTGATTTTCTATCATCATACAAGCATACACACATCATATCTAAGGTATTCTAAGAAGGTTTCAAGAGTTGGTTAACCATTTGCAAGGAGGGAATCAAGAAAAGGAAGAAAGGGTTTCATCCTAATTTTTCAAGCCAAGAGTTTAAATCACAAGGGTGTGATTGGTTTTCTTTTCTCTACTCATCCACACAGGTTATATATAAAGCATAATCATTTCATAACTAAGATTTTATGTTTGTTCATAAGGTTATATTTAGCTAAATCTCACATTTAGTGGGTTAACTTCTTGAATATGTAAAATGGATATTTACATATGATTAATGTTCTTATGAATCCTAATTTACAATGTCATATGAGATGCCTGAATAATGATGTTAAAAGGGATGTATAAGTGTTTTAACATGTTGTTTAAGTATAAACATGTATATGTACAAATTAGGGTTTCTAATATTAACTTATGAGTTACAAGTGAAAATTGTAGTTAAACTTGTTATCTTGAACACACTTGAGCAAATCATGATCTAATAGGCTTTATATATGTAAAACATAAGATAGAAATGTTGTAAAGTAGTTGTAATAAGGTGTTGAAACTTAATGGTACAAAAATCAAGCTTAAAACATGTCTAAATCACAATACCTCAAACCTTCTGTTTTGATTCGAATTTGTTAACATCCATATTAGGTTTTATAAAGATAGTACATCTCATAAGGATTCAAAAATGATAAGAAACTCGAAAAACGGATTAATAACGGAGAAGATACACTAGTTACGAGTTTACGACGCTAAATACTTTGTAAAACAAATTTTATAAAAATTACTATTCATGGCAGTAACTTATACTTTGTAAACATCAATAATATGATAAAAATTTCAATTACGATAACGTGTTCGAAAGAATCGCTAAAAACGGAGCTATAACGAATAAGATACGACTAAAACGGGTTTTACGTTAATTAAAAGTATAAAAACAATTTTATAGCTGTTATGAACAGTAAAAACACTATTCATCACAGAATCTCAAAAACCTAAAAATGTGATTTTATGATCACTCGTCTTAATACGAAAGCATAGGCGTAAAAAACGCGAGAAACAGACTTAAAACGACAAAGTAATGTCATTTTTGCTAAAGGCGTAATTATAAACGTTTTTACTTTATAAATACGATTTCACTTAAACGAATAGATGGTGATATAGCTATATATATATATATATATATATATATATATATATATATATATATATATGTTATTAGTTATCAAAGTGCTATATTACTAGGGAATTTCATAATGAGGCTTCTTCGGATGGCGTATTGACGAGTTGTTGGATTTACGATTTAAAGTGTACACTAACTCATCAAGTCATGTCATGGACCTCTTAAATTTATGATAGCCGAACGGATAGTTACGATGATAACTATAGTTAGGATTGTATAGGGTTTTGTTAGACAACGTACTTGAATACTGATTCGACCTATATTAACTAGGTTGCATTCGGGCGTTAGCGTGACGCGTTTTTATTTGGGATATTTTATTATCAATTTACTCACTCAAGGTGAGTTCATAGCCCCATGTTTTACAATTATTGATTTACAAGTTTTTGGGGTGAGAAACATATGCATGTTTTACAAATTGGACGCAAGTGTACATTTTATCATGATTATGTTTTGCCTAAGTAGCGATAACCCACTATGCCCATGAATCATGAACTGTCAATTACTGGAATGTGAGCGCGAATGATTATAGATAGATCTATTTGGGATTGACCTCCCCGTTCGGGTGACTAGCTATCACTGGAAACGAACGTATATCATGTCGGATTTTGGATGTTACGGGTTGAACATCGTCACGGGCAATGTAGGCAATATTTATATATTGTATTCATTTATGTCGAGCTTCGGTGTCATGAGCTTAGGAAAACGTAATTACATTTTGTGATGTCTGCATCTGTTGCATTATCACGGGGAAAGTCTTGCGGTCCTGCTTATACATTTACATAAACCTATGAAATTCACCAACTTTATGTTGACGTTTTAAATGCAATGTTTTTCAGGAGATCATTAGGGCACGGGGTGCAAAAGGGATACATTGGTGGTTATGTTTTGGATGTCCTGCATTAAAGATTTAGTCGCATTACATTTTGTATATCTGTTATGGGCTGGAAATCTTTGTAATAATAACAAGTAAACAAGTGAAGCTTCGAGCTTTTGTAAACATTTTGTTAAATCTAATGTATCAGTTTTAAAATGACTTTTAATTGTCGTTCAATATATATCTTGTGCTAGTGATCTGAGAAGTAACACGCCCCGGACCCTTATTCCGCTGCGACCCAATTTGGGGGTGTTACAGATTGGTATCAAGAGCCAAGGTTATAGAGAACCAGGTCAAAATGTTTTTGCTGGACTATAACCATTTTCAAACATTGCTTATATACAAAAGGGGCTTTTCACGGGACATACATACATACACTACTTGTGCATTAGTCGGTTAGGCTAGATGCATGCATGATTGATATTCATGATTGATATATACGTTATGATATAAATGTATATTACTATAAGAGTCTTATATTAAATACTAATATAAGTTATTTTGGATTTTCAGATACGGTTATGTCAGATTTGGAAGATTCCACGACCACCTACACAGCAGTGTCCAGTCCATTTGAGGATGGGCCAGACATTGGTTCACCAGGAGTCGATGGACCACCCATTATGCCAGAGGACCCATATGCTTACATAATGGATGCATATCAGGTTCTACCATCGCTTGACTACATACCTGGCCCCGAGGAGCCGTAGTCACCACCTCTACTGGACTTTGTTCCTGAGCCGATGTACCCTGAGTACATGCCACAGGAGGATGAGATACTCCCGGCCGATGAGCATCCACTACCTGCTGCTGCCTCACCCACTGCAGATTCACCAGGATATGTTCTTGAGTCTGATCTGGAGGAGGAGCCAGAGGAGGACGATGAGGATCCCGAGGAGGATCCAGCTGATTACCCTGCCGATAGGGATGATGATGATGATGAGGAGGAGGAGGAGGAGCCTTCCGGAGATGATGCCAATGATGAGGATGAGGATGAGGACGAGGATGAGGATGAGGAGGAGGAGGAGGAGCACCCAGCTCCGGTCTACTTTGTCCCACCTGTCAATGTTATAGACTGCAGGGATATCTAACGGGATGAGCCATCCATATCACTTCCTCCTAGGGAAGAGGTTGAGAGACTTCTTGCCTTAACCACTCCACCACCATCACCACTTACTCCACTATCATCTCCATTACCACATATACCATCTCCCCCACTTCCAGTATCACCACCAGCATCAGTATTACCTGCGTCACCACCTGCTAGCCCTATTCGTCCGTTGGGCTATCGGGCTGCTATGATCCGGCTGAGAGCTGAGACACCATCCACTTCTCATCCATTACCACTACCTACTTCATCACCACCTTTGCAGTTACTATCTTCTGACCGTAGGACAGACAGGCCCGAGATTACACTACCACCTCGGAAGAGGTTGGGTGTTGACCTTGGTCCTAGGTATGAGATTGGAGAGGGTTCATCTGCTGCT
>BQNB010050438.1:3096-41509 GCA_026074375.1 Tanacetum coccineum | reverse complement strand
TACCGAGTTGACTCGGTTTGGGTCTTGGGTAACAAAACGCAAGATTTCTTGCGAGTCAAAACGCAACCAATTACAAAACGCAACCAATTACAAAACGCAACAAGGACAAAACGCAAGTTTTCAAATTTTTTGGCAACGTAACGTTTCTATTTGCTTGCAAAAGGGTCTTCAATCGCTTGCAAAACGCAAGTTTCCAACAAAACGCAATACCAAAACGCAATGAGAGGCAAAACGCAAGTTACTTTTGTTTTTGTCATTTTGTCAAAACGCAACCAAGAAATAAGCAAAAAACCCAGATCTATTTCTTGTCTTGTAAGCTCAAAAAGTAACAGATGTATAGCATAAACATCATCAACATATATCAATTTCGTGATTGATTCTTAGAAGGAGAAGAACACTTGTACCACGAAACTGATTCTGTTAAAAAACAGATTAGAAACATGAACATACAACTTGAAAACCAGCGAACAAGCAACCTGATAACCGAGATGAACAGTACGTGAACAATACGTGAACAGTAACAACAAACAAATGATATGACACACCCCTGCAGCTCTGATGCCAATTGTAGATTATAAATGACATATAATATCAGGATTAAAACAGATCTGGAGGTTGGATAAAGTGAAATAGATGTGTAGCCATTTTATTAGAGTTGAAAGGTTAAAGAGATGGGAAGAGTGTATGTGTTAGAGAGAAAACACACACACTTACACTTTTACAAAAGTGAGCTTCACCCCTCCATGGAAGTATGGAGGGGGTATTTATAGTCCTAGTGATACTTAACTATTGTAACTAGTCATTATTAGTCCCTACGTGTCACGCTATAAATGAACTAATGTAATTTCGGATATGTAACCATATTTTAAGGCTAACACTACAAGACACGTTTCATCTTTGACCTTCTCATCATCTTCTTTACCGCTATCGCTCCAAGAGCCTCCGACAAAAGCTCTTTGGTTCTTATCTTTCGGTGGTTTTGGACATTCTCTAATAAGATGATTCGGATCGCCGCATCTAAAGCATTTTCTATCACTTTTACCGTTCTTGTCATCACGGCTTCTTTGGAACGCCTTTTTGTCGTTCTGAGGTTGTCTCACAAATCTACCTCTTCTTTTAAAGAACTTCTTGAAGTCTCTTACCGCCATGGCGTACTCTTCGTCTTCACTACCGAAAGTCAAACATTCTTCATCACTAAATTCTTTCTTAGCATTTAAAGCAAGATATTTCCTTTCAACTTTTGTTTTGACTATTTCGGAATCTTTCTTGATGATCATCTCATAGACTTTGAGGTTTCCAATGAGCTCATTAAGAGATAGTGATGTTAAGTCTTTCGACTCTTCAATCGCCGTGATCTTTGCTCTCCATTTAGGATGTAGAGCCCTAAGAAACTTCCTTACGTAGTTCTTACTAGAATAACCTTCATCAAGAGCTTTAAGACTAGCTATTACCTTGATGGGTGATTAACAAAGTTTTCTAAATTTCTTTTGCCGTGTTACATATGAAAATTTCTTTCATATTCTTTTCTTGGCAAAGCATTGTAAATAACCATTTTGGCTTCATTATTTTTCGCAAGTCTCTTTTTAAGATCATCGGTTTGTTTTTCAAAAGGGATAACCTCTGTTATCCCATGAATTTAATCCATTACACAACACTAATCTTTACCAATATGCTAGAAAATAATAAGAAAACTTAGAGAGAGAAACAAGAAAGGAAGATTAGATTAGAGAATTGGTGGATTACAAGTGAATGAAAATGTAACCAACACCCTCTCCTTGTATGGAGAGGGTTCTATTTATACCTATGCCTTGCTATCTTGGCACTTAGGCTTTCTAAATGGGTCGGGCTTGGTTTAACTTGGGCTTTGAGCCCGAAACACAGATAATATTAGATTACAATCCAAGCCTGTTGAACCCGTCTAGCCTATTACAATACAAGACCTAGTTTGACTTTCTAAGACCGATAACATTCTTGTTTGACTTAATATAATTAAGGCTAACAATCTCCCCCAATGTTGAGGTCTCTTTCTTCAAACTCCTCTGTACCACCGATGACATTGAAGATATGACGTTTGACGGAAAGAAATGAGATCAAACTAAGTCACCCAAGATTTTATAGTGGTTCGGCTACGAAGCACCCTCTTCGCCTACTCCTCTCCCCGTAGTAATCCATTCAAGATTTCACTATGTCAACCAATATACCTTTTGGTGAGGGGAAAACATTTACACGACGCTTCTTTCTTTTTCGACACTAGCTAGATGTGAGTCCTAATCTTAGCTAAAACCAATTTAAGACTTCATAGAGGTCTTTATACACTCACCAAGAGTTTTTACTCTTGATTGACAACAATCCAATTCACATAAATACATAATTTGCACTATTAGATCTACACACAATCCAATTTACACAACAACACAAAGTTAATATAATGAAGATTTGTGATCTTGAGGAGGAAGAAAGAGATCACTTGATAACAATTCGATTCTAGATGAATACGATTGTTTTTCTCTTGCACTTGATTAGAAGAAGAGAGGAAGAGGGAATTAATCACTTGAAATAAGATCAAGATATGTTAGTGATCAAGATATGTGTTTTAGAAAGAAAGAAATAAGAGAGAAAAGTAGATCTGAGAAAATTCGTGGCAAGAGGTTGTGCTTTTCAAATGGGATGGCCCAGTATTTATAGTAGACAAAAAGAGCCGTTACTCTGTTGGCGGTCCCTAATATATTAGGGGGCCGCCGGGCCTATAAGGGGGCCGCCTGTAGAGTACGCTCCTCTTTTTGTCTTTTAGTGGGGAAGGTGTTATCTGTTTTAGAACCTTCTATTTGGGGGGGGGGGGGGAATCTGATTTCAAATTTATTGTTTTAATAAAATATTTGTTTTATGAATAAATATTTTGTGTATATATTTTTGTAATACACTTTTGTAGAAATGTAAGGTTTAAGGAAAATATTTTCTTGATCACTAATCATGTGTAATGATTTGTTTATCCATACCTTAAGTGATTAATCTTAAAATAGAATTTTACGATTAGTTATTTTATATAAAGTGTATTTTTATCGTAAACGTTTTATATTTTGGGTATTATAAAATATCGAGAGGTCTAAATAAAAAATAACGTTTTTAGACATTTATTTTGTATTAACAGATACCATATCAAATAACTTAATTGAGTAAAGTTTTTATAAATTCATCCGATACGAAGATTATGCATGCTTTCTTCGTTACCATATTGGACACGTCAAATATAAATACCTTTTTAAATAAGTTGTTGCCATCCAGATTATAAGAACACTTGCATTTGCCTTTTACATTGCGTGAGACGTAGCAAACCCAAGGTGATTATACACTTTTCGTGAGACGTTGGTGTTACATAATCACAGTTCTTGATTGAACGACTTAATCGAGGTAAGCGGGTGAGACCTTATGCTCGAGGCATAGATGGGATAAAACATGCTTACTAGTATATTAATGTAATAAAGTAAGTCCTATAATGTTTTAGAACTTGCCACGGGTGGCATATTATTGATTCGTTTAATTACCTTTTGATTACACCATTGCTAGCAGATAAATACTGTGATGGTGTGGTATTGTCAAGTTGGATCCTAGGCATTAGAAAATTAATTGTTTATAGATTTAAATATGGGTAGTTAATTTTTTTTCAAGGAGTATTATCGAAAATACTAATTCTTGAACTTTAACTATATTTTGTAGATGGCACATCCTGCTCAAAACATAAACCATTTGGCTTTTAGGTCTATGTTTGAAAGAGAAAGCCTTTCTGGAAATAATTTCAATGACTGGTTTTGTTCACTTAAGTTAGTCTTGAGAGTTGGAAAAGAAAATATTTGTCATTGAACAGCCTATTCCTCATGCTCATGTTGCTGATTCTGAAGCCAATGTGCTTGCATAATAAAATACAGTATATGATGCTCATAATGAGGTGGCTTGTATTATGCTCGAAAGTATGACTCCTGAACTTCATAGACGATATAAAAACTATTCACCTTATGAAATGCTTCAGGAGCTTTAATCCATGTTTGAGAAAAAAGCTAGAGTGAAAAGGTTTGACATAATCCAAACTTTCCATGCTTGCAAACAAGAGGAGGTAAAATTAGTTAGCTCATATGTACTTAAGATGAAGGGATATGTGGAGCAACTGGAACGTCTTGGTTATGTCCTCCCACAAGATCTTAGTGTTGGTTTAATCTTGAATGACCTTACTAGTGATTTTGCTGGTTTTGTAAGAAACTATAATATGCATAATATAGGGAAGACAATTTGTGAACTACATGCTCTGATTATTGAGTATGAAAAAGGTTTACCTAAAAAGACTGCTACACCATAAGTAATAGCGATTCAAAGTGGTAGAATCCAGAAGGCCAATAAAAAATCACAAAATGCTAAAGGCAAGGGAAAGGTTAAAAGTTATATCTCTAAGCCTAAAAACCCTAAACCTTCTACTAAAGAGCACCCGACAAAGAATGACGCCTGCCACCACTGCAAAGAGGTGGTCATTGGAAAAGGAACTGTCATGTTTACCTTGATGAGTTGATGAAGAATAAGAAACAAGTTGGCATTGCCACTTCTTTAGGTATCTTCACTATAGAATTATTTTCTTTTCCTAATAAATCCTGGGTGTATGACACTGGTTGTGGTACTCATATTTGTATCACAAAACAGGGTCTTAGAGGAGTAAGAAAGCTGAAACAAAGAGCTCTTTATTTGTACGTGGGCAATGGTGTTCGTGCGCAAGTAGAAGCTATTGGAAGTTATGACTTAATTTTACCTAATGGCCTAGTGATTTGTTTAGACAATTGTCATTATGCACCTACTATAACTAGAGGTGTTGTTTTAGTTTCTCGTTTGGTTGATAATGGTTTTATCCAATGTTTTACGGATTATGGAATTTCAGTTTCTAAGAATGATGTTCTTTATTTTAATGCTATTCCCAGTAATGGTATTTATGAAATTGATATGTCTAATCCTGTGCCAAATTTTAATTCTATTTATAATGTTAGCAACAAAATAGTCAAGCATAACTTGGACTCTACTTATCTGTGGCACTGCCGTCTTGCTCATATAAGCAAGAAACGTATTGAAAAGCTGCAACATGATAGGCTTTTAAAGTCAACGGATAATGAATCCTTTGATCAATGTGTGTCTTGTTTATCGGGCAAGATGACAAGGAAATCGTTTCCACGCCGTCCCGAAAGGGCGACTGATCTTCTTGGCCTAATTCATACTAATGTTTGTGGACCACTTAAATATGTATCAAGACAAGGTGCTAGCTACTTCATTACCTTTACGGTTGATTATAGTCATTATGGCTATATTTATTTACTTAAACATAAACATGAAGTTTTTGAAACGTTCAAAGTGTTAAGAATGAAGTGGAAAATCAACTCGAAAAGACTATTAAGGCACTTCGATCAGATCAAGGAGGCGAATATATCAGTCAAGAGTTTAAAGATTATCTGAAAGCTTGTGGAATTCTCCAGCAGCTTACTCCTCCATATACACCACAACACAATGGGGTGTCTGAAAGGAGAAATCGTACTTTGTTAGACATGGTTCGATCAATGATGAATCTTACAACTTTGCCGTTATCCTTTTGGGATTATGCTCTAGAGTCTGCTCGTATTCTTAATATGGTTCCAACCAAGAAGGTTGATAAGACACCATATGAACTATGGTATGGAAAAGTTCCAAATTTGTCTTACTTAAAGGTCTGGGTTGTGAGGCGCTTGTAAAGCGGGATACGCCTGACAAACTTCAACAAAGATATGTTAAGTGTATCCTTATAGGATACCCAAAGGAAACAATGGGTTACTATTTCTACTTCCCACTTGAAAACAAAATAGTTGTTGCGAGGCATGCTGAATTCTTTGAGAAAAATCTTTTGTCTCAAGATGTCAGTGGGAGGGTAGGAGAACTTAAAGAAATTCAAGATGAAGATACATCACCTTCTAAAAACACTAGCGAAATTCCTATGAAGGTTAAAGGTTTCGAACCACCTCATGATGTAGAAGCTCCTGTTCGTAGGTCCATAAGGACACATCGAGCTCCTGAACGCTTATGTCTAAATGTAGAAGTGGAGGAGCATATTTTAGGGGATCTTAATGAACCTGCTAACTATAAGGCTGCAATGTTAGATTCGGAATCTAATAAGTGGCTCGATGCTATGAATGCGGAGATGCAATCCATGAAAGATAATCAAGTCTGGTGCTTGGTTGATCTTCTTCCTAATGGTAAGACTGTTGGGAGTAAATGGTTTTTTTTAAGAAAAAGACTGACATGGATGGCATATTACACACCCATAAAGCTCGTCTTGTAGCAAAGGGTTATACTTAACTCTACGGGGTTGATTATGTAGAAATGTTCTCCTCTGTTGCTGACATTAGAGCTATTAGGATTCTCATAGCTATAGCGGCGTTCTATGACTATGAGATATGGCAAATGGATGTCAAAACTTTCTTCTTAAATGGTTATCTTGATAAAGACATTTATATGGTGCAACCTGAAGGTTTTGTCGATCCTAAACATCCTAGAAAAGTATGCAAACTTCAAAGATCCATTTATGGTCTTAAGCAAACATCAAGGAGCTGGAATAAAAGATTTGATGAGGAAATCAAAAGGTTTGGATTTACTCAAAATCTTGATGAGCCATGTGTATATCAAAAGGCTAGTGGGAGTAATGTTACATTCCTCATCTTATATGTTGATGACATAATTATCATGGGAAATCACATTCCAAGTTTACAAAGTGTAAAGAAATATCTTGGAAAATGTTTCGCCATGAAAGATTTGGGGGAAGCAGCATTTATTCTTGGAATCAAGATCTACAGAGATAGATCGAAGCGATTAATTGGACTTAGTCAAAGTGCTTACATGGATAAAATCTTAAGGATATTTAAGATGGATACTTCCAAGCGTGGTTATATCCTCATGCAAGAAAGACTTGACTTGAATAAAACACAAGGTGCTTCAACACCCGAAGAGGTGAAGCGTATGCAAAATTTACCTTATGCTTCGGTTGTAGGTTCCATTATGTATGATGTTAGAAGCACTAGACCTGATGTTGCGTTCGCGCAAAATATAATAAGCCGTTTTCAACAGAATCCAAGAGAACCACACTGGACTGCTGTGAAAACCATTCTTAAGTATTTAAGAAATACTAAAGGTATGTTCTTGGTTTATGGTTGAAATCCTGAAGCTGAACTTCAAGTTGATTGCTATTACGATGTTGGATTTGAGATCGATAGAGATGATACAAAATCTCAGACAGGATACGTCTTCGTTTTGAATAGAGGCGCAGTGGACTAGAAAAGCTCCAAACAAAGTACTATTGCGATGTATGCTACATAAGCTGAATACATAACTGCTTCGGAAGCTGCGATGGAAGTTGTTTGGATTAGGAAGTTTATTTCAGGGCTTGGTATCATACCAACAATAAACGAGCCTATTAAGATGTTTTACGATAATTTAGCCGCACTTTATTTCGCTAACGAACAGGGGGTTCAGAAGGGCACCATACACTATCAAAGAAGATATCATTATGTTTGCGAGTGTATTGAACTGGGCGAAATAAAATTTATTAAAGTTCACATAGATAACAATCTAGCTGATCCTTTTACGGCGGATTTATCGAAAGGAAAGCTTACTCGACATGCTAGGAGCATGAGACTTCGTTTAGCTAGTAGTTTCATGTAGATCTGTGTTTAGTATTTGGATAAGGAATGTTAAGGCAATTTATTTTATGATAATGATACTTGGTATTTTGTTATATTTATTATAAATTGTGTCCTATATTTGCATGCTTAATCCGTGAATAATATTTTTATTATTATTCTAAATTAGTCCGTTGTCGATCAACAATATATGAATATTGTTAAACTAAGACAAATATGAATGATTGGTGATATCTTAGATATTAAAGGATGTGTTCGCTAAACTTACATGATATTCATAAGATGAATATTGAACTTTCCCAACTAACAAGATTATCACTTTATGGATCGGCGTCATTAAGTGAATCTTGTAAGTGATTTTATTTACTAAATCCTTAGACTTGAGATGCAAGTAGGTCTTGCATGTGTGGATTATCCTTCTTGATTTAGTTCTAGTTATCCTGAATAAGGTAGCTAATAAGGATTATTTCAAAAGTGATTATGAAGCATGTGACATGGCACTTGTAGTCAATAAAGAATTTGTTCCTTCAATAGTTAAAGCATGATGCCATTGGGCCCCTCGTAGGATTAATCAGATGTATGTGTGTTCACGCCTAAAAGATCATGTAGAAGAGTCTCATTGACTTTTGGTAATCTTGACTAATCATATATACGAGAAACAGAATCGTTAAATAATGGAATGACATTGATCCATATCCATTTTTAACACGGTATCGGAGACAAAGGGATTGTAAATACACAAATTATTTATCTGTGACTTTATGAAACCACACTCGGATATTCCTAAGAGCATTGACGTGTTGCTAGATGCTTACCAATGTTATTATATTATTTGATACATGTCCAAGTGAGAGATGTTGGATTATGTCCACGTAAAATAATATATGTCTGGAAAATTCATTCGAGTTTATGGGAACGCACGTGTTAATACGTAGAACAATAATATTAATATATTAAATATAATTAATAGTGATAAGTAAATGATCGTTAAATAATTTATTACTTAACGAAACATTACTAATAGTCATTAAATGTTAATACAAAGAATAAATAGTAATAAGAACGAAGTCGAGTTCGGGTTTTCCTTTTTCTACCCCTAGCTGACCGGTTGTAGACTCTCACAAGGAGTGGGATTGCTTGGCTTGCAATCCAAGTAATCCAAGGCTATATAATGACCTCTTGGGGTTCATTATTCGGATGCAACTTGAAAAAAACCTAAACCTTAATCTCACTTCCTTCCTCCTCCTTTGTTTTGAATCGACCAAATTCAAGAAACCAAGGGTTTCATTTTGTTCGGTTCTAGGTCGATCAAAGGGAAAAAACAACAAGGTTTTCGTGGTTTGTTAATAGTCAAGATACGGGGATCGTTTGCTAATCACTACTAGTACTAGCATACATTATTATTTGCTACGAACATATCGTGTATGTTTAAGTAGATGGATTATACTTTAATCCTAGTGGTTTCACGTGGTATGTAATATTATACACACGCGTATCAACAAGAAGGTGATTTCGTTAATTGCTAAAAGGTACACATTCTTGATCTTTGTTAATTATGTTTTCTATACGTGATTATATGTTTTCCGCTGCGTACTCGTGTTGTTAATGGTTAATTAGGTAATAAACTTCAACACAAACTACCCTCCATCTTACTCCACAAAACTTATCAGTCATCACATAACAGGGGTCCTTTGGATTAAAGGATGTTTTAGCTATTTTCCGAGGTGCAGTTGCCGTTCATTCGGATCTGTTCATACCTAGCGGTATGTGGTGTTCGGCTAACGTCTTTCGGTGTAGTTAAAGGTGTGGGTCGCCCGACATATGTTGTCCGGACATATACACGAACACACATCAAAACTTTAAATCTGTGTCTACCACTAACTATACTACAACTTGTAAATAGAAAGACAACTTTTAAAATAAACTCGTATTGATATCTTTCCTTCCAAAGTTAAATTGTCACATTCCAAAATAGATATTCATTACTAGAAGTATATAGAGAGATTTGATCGAAGATATCAAATTACCATTATTTGAAGTTGTTGTTCCAAACTCAAATAACATAAGGGTTAAGTTCATAGATAGATAACCAACTTACAAAAAGTTCTAATGTTAGGCAACGAACTTTGAAAAATATCATTATAAGCCACGAAACTTTCAAATTTAGTTTAATATAGGTAATAACGGTCGAAATTGGGAAGGGTGACCTACTGAAACTGGGTAAACTAAAATATTAAATAAAATAAAAAAAAAAAAATACTAATAATAAAAAAATAAAAAAAAATATAAACATTATTATCTTTTAAAAAAATTAATCAAAATCTAAAAACTAAAACATATAACAACTTCCACGTTACTATTTTCTTTTTGTTTTTTTAGCCAGTTAATAATTGGTATCAAACCTCCCCCCCTCCCCTCCTCACTTTTTTATAACCCAACCCACCTAAAACCCTCATTTATAACCCTAACTAGCTAAAAGACCTGTAAAATTCATGGGTATCTTAAAGAAAACATCAAAGAAGGTAGTAAATGACACTCGTATTACGAAGTAATTACTTAGAAAGAAACATATTTGAATAAAGAAACGTAAAGTATGAAGTTGTATGTTTGATTAATATGAAACACAATTGTCAAAGACACAAAAATATTAATAAAAAACACCAATTTCTTATTATAGGAATGCGACATACGTTTACATGTAGATGTGATTATAAATTGTGTAGCATTTCTTTGTACACCACGTTAGTGGTGGTATTAGTGAGATCTCCGTCTTCGTCATGAATAACCATCTTCAATCCTTTTTTTCTCTTAACACGAGAGACGGCAACATATAGTTGGCCATGTGTAAAAACAGGTCGTGGAAAATACAAACCGACTTGACCGAGAGATTGTACTTGACTTTTGTTGATTGTCATCCCGAAAGAGACAGACACGAGGAACTGCTTCCTTACTATCTTTATCGGAAAACGTTTATCAGAAGGAGATATTCTCATCCTTGCGATAAGCACTTGTTTACCAACATGGCTTTCGTTGATTATAGTGATGTGAATAGCAGTTTTCATCAACCGATCCACACGAAGTCGTGTTCCGTTGCACAACCTATTTGATTGACCAATATTTTATAACAACATGATCGAAACACTCATTTTCAGTTTAAGTTCGTGGTTCGGTACACTAAAGAATTTCAAACCATTAACGAACTCGGTAGAGAATACTACTTCGTTTATATTTGCACCCTTTTCGACTTGCAAACACTGTCACAACTGTAGTATGTAACCTGTTCTCCTGGAATAACCTTTAACATTTTATCATTTATAGTGTCGACAACCTCGTTCCTAGGGGCAAGAATGGTTTTTTCTGTGAAATATTTGTTGTCGTCAAGGTTATCCAACATATTCGGGTAAGTAAAGTCTATGATTGAGCCTACTGGGTCACTTGAATCCTTAATGAGCATTTCATCAGGCATGTCAATCTTAGCCTCGCCATCGTTTGGGAAACGATGTTACATCTCCAAGGTTACCATCTCCTAGCTTTATAATCTATTTAGCAAAGTCTTTAATCTTATTGACACCTTCAGGATGACAACCCACAGTCAAACGCATATTTGCTGTCAACCGTAACACTTTACAATGGTCCCACAAGTAAGACTCTTTTAATGAGTCCCTGACAATATCTTGTCTGGATCCTTTTGGAATGACGGGTAGGACTTGCCTGAAATTGCCACCAAAAACCATAGTCATGTTGCCGAACGGAATGTCCATGGTGTCATGCTTTGACTTATGTAGAACGTCCTGTGGAAAACTAGAAGGGGGGTTGAATAGTTTACCGCTTTTTAATTTAAGGTTTTAAAGTGTTTATAAAAATTCTAGATTCGACTTTATGTGAATTCAACACTTGCACAATATGAACAATATACTTATCTAAAAAATTAATAGGATAGTATGAGAGAATAATATAAGACAAGAGATAAGAGTAAGAACAATCAAACCACAACGCGAGGATTTATAGTGGTTCGGTAACGAAGCACCTTTTCGCCCTACTCCACTCCTCGAGCACCTAACTCGAGAGTTTTCTTCACTATGTCAACAAGCTCCCGTATGGCGGAGAAAACCTTACACAACTTTCGCTTATCTTGATTTCCGACACTAAGCTAGATGTCGAGTTCTAATCTTAGCTAGAACCAATCTACCACAACTTCACAACTTCACTACACAACTTCACTACACAACTTTGCTTCACGACTTGATCACGACTTCACACCTTAGTTTTCTTCACACCACTACTTCACCAAGTCACTACAATAATCACACCTAACTAACACTACTAGGAAGGATCACCAAGATCCAACTATACTTACAACAAACACCAAGATCTAACAACTACACAACTTTACAAGATTTACAAATGATTTACAAATTATGATATGGATGCAACAAGATTGCAACAACACACGAAGGTGTAATACTTCTTCACTTGATGGTAGGAAATATTCTTCTCTTGCACTTGAGTAATTGAACTTTGATCACTTGGAAACAAAGCTTGATGATTAAATGATCAAAGGATTTTAGTGAGATGTATGGCTGTTTTTGATCAGAAAGAATGAGTGCAAAAGGTGAGAAAATAGTGGGGAAAAGTCCAGTATTTATAGGACAAACTGGAGGAGCGTCTACCTATGGGCGGTCCCCTTAAATAGGTGGGCGGTCCCCTTAATTTTAAGGGGGCCGCCCGTGTATTTAAGGGGGCCGCCCTAGACTGGACGCTCCCCAGTTTGTCCTTTTGTGTAGGGAAAATTTTCTGGAACTTTCTAGCCGTTTTAAGTCTGAAAATTTGAATTTCAAAATGTTTAATTTGAATAAAACATTTCTTTTAAATGTAGAAAATGTTTTGTAATGTTTATAAAAATGTTTACAACATTTTATAAAAGTGTGAGGTTGAATAAAAATTTCCTTTGATCATAAAATGCATTAAGCATTTATTTATTCATACCTTTAAGTGATATAATTTTTGAAATGAAAATTTTACTACTAATTACTTATTTACGTTTAATTTTACATTGAACGTTTTTATATTTTGTGATTATCAAAACGTAAAGATGTGAAAAATATTAATAATATTTTTAGGCATTAGATCTATCAACAGTCTCCCTCTTTTTAATGATTACAAAATTTAATCTCATTAAATGTAAAATTATTTTTAAACAAGTATTTAGTGACTTTTATGTCATTTCTCCCCCATTTTTGTGGCATCGTCGAGAATTGCTAGTAAAATCGATGGAATAAATGCTCCCCCTTGATGTGTGCTCCCCCTCGTTCGAGGGCACCAAGGAATCGAGCTATGGTTTCTTGGCTACAAAAACGAGTTAGAACAATACAAATATTTCTAACATGTAGCAAGAAGGAAGGAAAATATGACAAGTGTAACCAAGCATCAAAGCAAAAGATACTTCATTCATTTAGGACAATGTGTGTGAACCACACACAAGCATACATAAAATGAAAAACAAATATGCTTTAGAAGCATATTAATACATAGAAGAAATCCTAAATAGCCATAGAAGGATTTTTGACTTGCTTGCGACACAAAAGGGTTTGACGATTATTTGTAGACATATTAAGAGATTAGTTAGTTGTTGATGGAGAGTTTGGAGCGGAGGCGGCTATGGAAGGGTAATCTCTTTGAACTCTAGCTGGTGGATGTGGTCGAGTGAGGAGGAATTCAATCCAATTGATATCCTCACTTAAAGCAAGGAATTGTTTTTAGGTGAAGATGCAACAAGGGCAATACCTAATATGGGTTTCAACTTGGTTAATGTTGAGGGTGTGTGGTAGGTTTGGAGAGTAAGGTGACGAGGGAATGTTATTTTGTTGTTGTGAGAGATGCATGGCTAAGAGATTTGATAGGTCTTGTAGTTGATTAATGTCATCAACTAGGCTTTCTCTACTTGGAGATAGAGGTGGTGTGTGTTGAGTTTGGTTGTCACTTTGAGGTGGAGCTTAAGTGTGAGTAACATGTGAATTGATGGGTGAGATGGGAAATAGAGGATGTGAAACAACTTGTGGTGATGTGGGAGTGTCCTTAATGTATGGATTTGGTGATGCATGATTGGGGTGATTATTTTCTTGAGATTGTTCATGATGGGGAGTGAGTGGTTTTGGCATTGGTGTAGGTGAACTTACATTGAGCTCATTGGATGTGTTACAAGGGTTTAGTTTCTTCCCGGGTGACTGGCGGAATACGTGTAGAGGGGCGTGACGTCATCATAATCCGAACACAAGGCACAAGAGAACGACCACTAATGGACGTTTTGAAAATCATTAACTCGTTGCATTGTTTAAAAATAAATGAGTTTTACAATATTTAAAGGAAATTAAACATTTGCAGAAGCGTAAGTAAAATGTAGCGGAAGCATAATTTGGTTTTCAAAAGACAACGAGTATGATATTTTGATAAGTCTTGAAAGAGTATCATATTGCACGTAGACTCCACATAGCACATCAAGAAGTCCAAAGCTAAGCACCTGAGAAAAACATGCTAAAACGGTCAACATAAAGTTGAGTGAATTCATAGGTTTAAGTAAAACATTTATGAGGACCAAAAACGTTTAGTGAATACAGCTTCACTCACTGTATTACGAAAAGTGTTTAGAAATCAGAACGTCATGCGACTATTATAACGAATACAATATCGCATGAAAAGGGTATACTGTTGCGCTAAGCTCATGACACCGAAGCTAATTAAGTCAACAGGGCATGTTACATCCTGTTGCAAAGTATTCCTGCCCTAAGCTGGTGTCCCAAACCAAAGACCACCAAAAAGTATAATCGACATGACATATATCCGTTTGTTCTTGGCAAGTTCGAACAGTGAGCGCTACTCACCCGGATAGGGATAATTAGTCCCAATAGATCTATTTATTCACTCGCGCTCCCTCAACCGGTCCTCCGGTCGAGAAATTAACAGTTCATGATAAGTTGGGCAGAAGTTCGAGGTTTGTTAAGCAAACTTAGGCAACACGTAAATGGGAGATAGTAACTGAAAACACTTGTGTCCAATGAAGAAATAACCATTTTATTCATAAACAACTTTAAGTACTTAATTCCATAAGTAGAAAGAGTGTGATATCAATCAAGTAACCAAGTTTGTAACTAGTGTGTAAACGAGTTTGAAATTCGGTAACGTAAACAAGTTTGTAAACGAGTATGTTTCTCACCCCAAAAGATAATAAAACATTTATTCAAAACATGTAAAATGTGGGGCTATGAACTCACCTTGATGTTGCAGAGCAACTAGCAGAAACGCAAATAATAATCACAGCACAAACGGAGAACGAAACGGCTTGACCAAGAAGATGCAACTTAACTTAACGGCTAAGACCCATTAGCTTGGGTTGAGGAATTTGGGTTTTCTGATGGATGAGTATGTCAACGCGACACGTTGATAAAGGATTTGGATTTCAAGTTGGATGGGTTTGGTGGTTGGTTAAATAAAATAAATCGAAAAACACACGCAAAACATGTAATATATTCCGTATATATATTACCTATGAAAAATGAACAATTATATAATTCATACAGTGAAGTATATAATAAAGACAAACATTCAAAAGGAAAAGTCGTAGTATATAATACTTTACAAGTATTATATAAGAAACGTGGTTAAAAATAATGATAATAATAAAATTCGACGCGTTTTCAAAAGTCACCAATTAAATTAATAAAAGTTATTGCGTAAAAGTAAATACACGTTTTAAAGCTACTTATTAGTTAAACGACGCTTTAAAAGGTTTTACAAAAGTTATTGTTGGGAATTATAAAATAATATTTTATAATTTATTATTTCGTTACACGTTTTAAGTAAACTAGTTGTATCGTTGTAAAAGTATAGTTTTCGTTTGTTTACCGATTTATTGTAAAATAACACTTTAATAATCTTAAAAACTATAATACCTTGTCCTTTTTATCGGGTTCTAAATTAAAATTGGTAATAAAGCTTTAATGAAATTTACTAAGTAAAAAGATTTTAGAAATTTCAGCATGACTTTGCCGTTTGTATGACGTTTCCATTTTTACCAAAACCATCGTTTTTCCCATTTAACCAATATATGTTGCAATTTATATCCACGTGTTTTAAATTTATAACTAAACGAAACAAACCAATTAACAAAATAGTTTAAACCAAACACACCCTTTTGCCAAACGCACCATTATTGGCTATTTAAACGCAGAAACAAACACCCCTTAGGGGCTGTTTCGCAGCCAAACAAACCCCCTTTTTGGGACAATTATATTAACCGAAATAAATAAACAAAACCAACTTAAATAAATAAAAACGATACAAGTTTAAACAAATATAACCACACAAAATTTTATTAGTTTTACAAGAATAAAAAAAAAAACCATCAACTCATAAATAAATATATAAAAGAAAAGTGGAGTGGTGGTGGTTTCGAGGATGGCAGCTGAGCCGCGAGGGTGGCGGTGACAGCGGTTGCTGTTAAACCACCGAAACAAACACTCCTAGCGAGTGTTTTTATCCAACAAACGCACCCTAAATGATACTTCTGTTACACCAAAACGCACCCTTCTCGGGCTGATGGAAATGGCGAGGGTGGTGTTGGTATTCGGCTGTGACAGCCGCGGTGGTGGTGTGGGTGGCGTCGGTGGTGTGGCAGTGGTGATGATGACTGGGTGAAGGTGACGATGGTGAGGTGGTTATAGTGGTTGTGATGGTAACGGGGTGATGTATATGGCGGTGGCGTTGGTGGAGATGATGTGGTGGAGATTTCGGTGGTGGTGAGATGGTGACGATGGCGAGTGGTGGCGCGTGGTGGTGAGGATCGGGTAGATCCGGAGATGAGAAACCCTTTTATGTTTCGGTCGGAAACTCGCCGGAAAACTTTTCCGGCGGTGGCAGCAGGGTGGCCGGCGGCGGCGTCCGGCGGGGATGGTGGCCGGATTTTTGGGGAAGATGGAGGAGGGAGAGAGAGAGTTTATAGGTGTGTGTGTGTTTTATTTGTTATAAATGAAAAAAATGATATAAGTTATATATATATAATAAAAGTTTTAAAGTTTTTGAATAGTTGTTAATAGTTGAGGGTTGATTGTGTAAATGTTTCCAAGGGGGCCAAAATGTAACATTTGAGTAACTTTTATAAATATTGGTTCGGGACTCATTTGGACTAGTTAACGGTTGAATTTTATTTTGAAAGTTGCGCCGTTGTTTTCCAAATCATTTTTCTGATAAAAACGAGTATTTACTTGATTATATTTTATAAATGTTTTTATAAAGTTTATTTAAAATGTTTAATATTCGTTTGGGTTTCACGGTTAACCTTTGTCCGCAAAGTTAAAACTAAATTTTAAATATTCACGTTTTTAAATAAACGTTTTTTTTTTTTGAATAAAAATTTAATAATTTATTAAACATTTTTATTTAATAAAAAGTGATAATTAAATATAAATTTAATTATTTTTGGGTCGGCACGAGTTGTGTTCAAAATTTTGCTAGACTATTTCAGTCATTTTCTGCTTGGTCCCCTTTTTTTTTTTTTTTTTTTTTCTTTTTTTTTTTTTAGTTTCAAGTCTCGGGCAAAACTAAAAAGTTGTCAGGAATGTCATTTTACATTAAATTGCTTTAGAGTATCCGTGACCCTTTTTAATTTTTTTCAAGTCTCGGGCAAAACTAAAAAGTTGTCAGGAATGTCATTTTACATTAAATTGCTTTAGAGTCCGAGTCGTGAAAACGTGATTTAGCGGGTCATTTTTGATAAATCAATTTTTGGAACAAAATATATATATATAATCGTTTTTATGTGACCGTAAAAAGGTCAAAAAGTCAAAAGCCAAGTCGGAACCAAAAAGGTTAAAGGTATTTAAATAGTAATTTAAAATATCGAAAAATGCGGGGGTCCAAAGTCGATTCATTACCACATGTTCATGCTCATTCTACAAATACAATATATCAAGAAAGCTCAAGATTTAAAGACAAAGACTTCCGTTAACTCTTATTTAAAGCTTTCAAGATAATGCAATAGTATGAGAATGTTGGTCAAAGATACAAGATCGCAAGATGGCATAGACGATAAAGACAATGACAAAGGCTCAAAGTCTAGATCGCAAAGCATGAAGGAACAAACCTACAACAAAGAACAAAGAAAAAGACCAAGACCACATGAGCTTAAATGAAAAAAGCAATCTCATTTATCTCATGAAGGAGTGTCATCAATGAACTCACTTCGGGGGAGATTGTTAGCCTCAAAATATTGAGCCGAACAGGAAGTTCGTTCATTACGTGTACGAGTCTCGGTCATTTAATTAGTTAATGTTGTAATAGTATAATATCGGGAATCGGGCTCGATAGTTAATCTAATATTGTATATGTTTCGGGTTTAATCCCAAGCAAAACCCGAGCCCGGGTCCTAGTTAAATATCCCGCGCGTCATTTAACGCGACGGGGTATATAAACTCTTTTCTATTTAGAAAAGAGTTAGTTGTTAAAATAATCTTTCTTTTCCTTTTCAAAAACTCTCTCATCTATCTCTCTCATCTTTCTCTCTCTAAAACAACGCACCTCCTTTCTCTTTTCTAGATCAAATTCGTATATGATATATATGTTATGAAGTGATTACGGGATCCTACACACACGATTAACGGAAAAGATTTTTGTATTTGAAAGGGGTTATAATTTGAAGGGGAGTTAATTAATTTTAACTCAAAGGGCTAAAGTTGTCATTTGTTAGAAAGTTTAGGGACTTAAATGCAATTTGCTATGTGTTTCCTAGCTTTTATAAACAATAAGGACTAAATCTGCCAATTCCTAAACTCAATTTAACCTTGGGAATACTTTAAACTGAAAGTTAAAGGAGTTAGAAGGCCCAAGGACTGATTCTGCCAAACCTTGAAACTTAGGACTATATAAGCCAACAGTTTGCCATTTTGGTCAAACCCTGCAAATTCAGTCTAACTTATAAAACACTCACTCAAAGACGCAAACCGCCACCACCATTTTCATTTTTCGATTCTTAAAATTTATTGATATTCGTGCTAAGGTAATACTTAAAACTCATTCACTATCTTTAGATCTAACTTAAGCATAAAGGAATTGTATTAAAATTTCTCTTGTACGAGATCGTTTATTTATCTGAGTATAACTGGTTTGGTATTTTTCTTTTGTTTTCAGAACTAACATAAAGTGTTAGAGTCTGTACGGTGTTTTATAAATCCCTTTTGGTATTGGCGGTGACCCATTATTTGAGTAACATATAGTATAATTGATGCCGAATTAAAAAAAAAAACCTTTTGAAGAATATCTCGGTGATGTTTGGCGAAAACTGTGTTTAAAATGGATAGGTAAATAAAATGTGTTTAAAATAATCGTTGTGAATAGAACATGTTTAAGTGGCCTATACAATTAAGTTATGAAAATTATCGTGTGGTTATTAAATTCTAAATTTTATTATGAAAAGTAGGTTTAAAATGATTCATGGTAGTAAGATGAGATACACAATTAGATAACTATCTCTAGATTTTTATGACAACCATGATTAAAATGAATTTTACAAAGATTAGACTTCAGACATTTAAAAAAAATGATTTTTATATTTAAAACGACTTTCTTTATTTTAAATTGATTTTTTTTAAAAAAACATATTATTTAAATTGGGTTCTTAGATCTAGTAAAAGTCGATTGTTTTCTAATAAAGAATTTTTTTTTTTTTGGGTGGGGTGGGGGGGGGGGGGGATCTTTCGTATTTATAAGATCTGGTGTCGTAAATGATTTTCGTTATGCTTTCTTTTGTCGTGTAGCTGTTGATTTTTTTCGTTTGCGTTTTTCACTCGTACATATATGTATCATTTCTTCAAAGGATTCTTATGTCCTTTTATCCACGACTATTTGCCATATGTGGACTCCCCCAATATGTAATTCTAAGCCGTGGTTCGATATCCGTATTCGATAGTTTCGTAATCCTTAGAATTGTTGCTATCGTCAGGATATCCTTTTGAAGCTTTTTGTTTGATTGTGGGAAATGAGCTGATTGTCCAAGAATAAAGGTCGTGATAGTATTTCATGAAAAGGTGGGTAGAGAGATATTGTAAGGAATAGGTATGAGATACTTAGGTTTTCCAAGTGAACGTACTCAAGGAGATCAGCAAAAAACCTTATAACAACACGAAGGTAAGATGGAACCGAAAAGTGAGTGAATACTTCCGTCGTACGCGTTTTGTTGAGTATGTCCAAAAGAGACGTATCGATGAACACCGCAACGACAAGTTGAGTTCCACACAGATTTAGTTCCGGGAGCGACGCCAGTCGCGAAGTTTCCATATCGTCCAGCACCCTCGGAAATGCAAGAATTGTCTAAACAACTTCAAGAGTTGCAAGACAAAGGTTTCATACTGTTTTAGTGCAAATATGATAACATATTTAACTATACGATCTTATTATGTTTTGGTGATGACAAACAAGTAACTTGTATACCATAACGTAAAGTACCAAGTTACTCGTGATCACAAAACACAATGCATACATGCATCAAACAACACTCATGTCTCAATCTCATCACACCGACATTTTGTTTGCACCCGATGTGAATCACGATAAGGTATGTACAAACAAATTAAACTTGTAAGATGATCAAAGAAAAATATTTTTTTTCTTAACCATTACATTTCTACAAAAGTATTTTTCACAAAAATAAATAAACACAAAATATTTTTTAATAAAAGAAATGTTTATTTAAATATACATTTGAAATCTGGTTTCCCCCCCAAAATAGAAGCTTCTATACCAGATACAACCTCCCCCACAAAAATACAAAAAGTGAAGTGTAGTTTAGTGACGGACCCTTATAGGTTGGCGGCCCCCTGATATATCTGGGGCCGCCAGGACCGCTGTTGCCAGACTATCAGCTTTCAGCTCCTTTAAATAGTGGGTCATCTCCAACTGATTTCACAACCATTTTGCATGAATTTCTCTCAGTTATTTCTCTCTTTAGATCTCACTAAATCTCTCTAAATCTTTGATCATTTAACTTGTTTAATCTTGTTTAAATGTGATCCAATCTTCTACTCTTTCCTTCTTCCCTCAAGTGAAAGAGAAGAACGTCGGTCATCTTCAAGATTCGAAGTTATGTAGTCTAGTTAGTCCATTTGTAACATTTGTTACATATAGATTGAGTCCATGTCTTCTAATCTTTAGTAGTGTGTAGATCCGAATGGTGTGTATATTTGGAAGGGTTGATTATGGGTTGGTTAGTATTTTAGGCCTTAAAATACATTGGTGAAGTGGTAGATTGGTTCTAGCTAAGATTAGGACTCGACATCTAGCTTAGCGTCGGAAAATAATGTAAGCGACGCGGTTTATGTGTTTAGGCCATAAAACACAAAGTTTGTTATGTTGGGCCATAAAACATAACGGGTTTGGTTGTACCCGAAGAAGAACTCGACATCTAGCTTAGTGTCAGAAAATAATGTAAGCATTGGTATAAGGTTTTCTCCGCCGAAAGGAGCATGTAATTGAAATTTAATGAAGTAACTCTAGAGTTGGATACTCGAGGAGTGGAGTAGGGCGAAGAGGAGCTTCGTGACCGAACCACTATAAATCATTGTGTCGGTTGCTTTTTCTTCTTTACCTTTCTATTACTTTATGTCTTTACTTTATTCGCTTTACTTTTACACATGCTTTGTGCTTCTGATTGTGTGCATTAATGGTGTATGTGTGTTTATAGTTCATTGGTTGTTGGTTAGCGCGGTGCTTTGTAGTCCGAGCGGTGGGAAGCGTGAAATAGTGGGATATAGAGTGGTTATAATAGTGCGCTGAGTTGAGTGAGGGGATAAATTTCCATTTATCAACACTTCTCATCTTGGGCGTCATAACTGTGATTGTGGTGAGAATTGATACAAATGATCTAATAATCCGAAAAGCCGGTCTTCTGGGAGGCGTTGCGCTTTATATAGGGTGCGTGTGGCGCCCATTGTTTTTATGAACGGGTGTGGACCGACCGACAGTGAGATCTTTGTCATAAGACGAGGGATTTGATTATAAAAGATTAAAGTTTTTAAAAGGAAAGTCATCACCCCCCCCCTACTACAATTCCACAATTGGTATCCGAGCCACGTCGCTCCTATTTTCAAACAAATGGTTTTTAATATAGTGTACGATCCTGTATAAATTAACCCCATGAAGGGGGACAAATATAAAAGTGTTTTTGGTTGTTGATTTGGTAATCTAGTTGGTTGTTATGAGAGATGATGAGGGCTTCGTATACTAGCTTGAATGAAAATTTTCTCAAAAGAACTTGGAAGTGTCAACTTATGTTTGTCTAAGTCGTAAGAGTAGAAATGATGTCTAAAACACAAAATTTATGTGCCGGAACAACTTTTTAAAGTCCTATATTCCACAGTTAAGTTACAAAATGATTTTGAACAAAAAATGTGTTTTGAGGTAACTGGTGGCGGCCCCATAAATGTTCGGGCGGCCTCTAAATATATCTGGGGGTCGTCACCTTTATGGGGGCCGCCTGTCTGTTTCGTCAGTTTTTAACAAACTTTGAAAAATCATATAAAATCAACCGTAAGTCCGTAGAAGTGGTGCCACCCGTCATTTCGAAGATAATCGAGTCTAGTTTCATTTAAAAATACTCCAAGGTCTTTTATCTAAACTAAGTGAGACAGAAATGCAAAAATAACTACATAGTGGTCAAAACTATATGTTTTGGTTTGACGTAAAACTTGTAGTTTACCTTTTCTTTCAAGTCGAGCATTTCTAGTCAACTTATCATTGAAAATATTGATATTGATTAATTTTTAAAATAGGGAGGAAACTATTTTTGTTTTTAAATAAAATCAAGCTATGTATACATCGTTATATCTAATACACAAAACGACGACGAATATCCTTTTGTGTATACTAGATGATTACGTGTGTTTAACTTTTGCATCAACTCTGTTAATAGATATTAATAAGTAATCATTACTATTTGTAATTGAACTAATTATATATCTAAACACATGTGTCATGTATGCTATTTGTATGTTACTAGCCTTCCATATTATGCCTAATAGGAATTACACTAGATTTCTTGCGTTAAGTTGAAAAATTGTTTGTGCATTGCATATAGGCATAGATCACTATATTTACAATTGTTACATAAACATACGCAGGAGGTAGATGAAATTTGAGTGTAGTAACCCATTAGAAACTAGAGTTAAAATAGTTTGTCATGGTGTGAAAAATAATGCCCTAATAATCATATTTGCGGCGGGAATTCCGTCACTAAAATATTTCCAACACATTAACTCTTTTCCAACAAGATGTCTAAATATTTTCATCGTCTTGCTTTGTTTGACCTTGGGTTGGTTAAACAAATGAAAATATCATATTAATATATTAGTATTTAAGTAAAAGAAATTATATTTTCTTTGTTAATCTTTGCTTGTGCTTGCATTGTTCTAACACACACATAATTATATTTTTTATAAACATATATTATTTTACAAAAGATGTGTGTTGTAATGGTTAGAAAAATCATTTATATACTAATAAAATATCAAAAACTATGCATACTATGCATAACAACAAATAGTTTTTCGCACAAGCAAAATATATGACAATCTTGAAGTAAAAAGTTTAACTTGTCATTATTCATCAACCTCACCTTACAACTAGTCATAGGATTAATGAACCACACTATGAAAATCTTTATTGTCTTCTTTTAAAAGAGTGTTTCGTGAGGTCAAGAAAATTATCGAATATAATATCAACCTCATATTCAAACTATTATTGATATTATTATCAAATTTAATTGACAAAGTTTTCGAGTATGGATACGGATAAAACAGAATTCTTAATTTTGTCTAGCTTTAAGATTATAACAATATATAACAAGAGATTATTAATTTAAACGCTACATACTCAATCACACTTGATTGAAATGAAAAGAAAGACATCCTTTTCACAAGACGGTAAGAATAAACGCCTCGATCAAAACTCACACTTGGTGTAGATGAGGTCATTATTGACTCCTACATGTCCAATTAGTTTGTGTTCCAAATATTTGGCAAATATATGCATAAAATACACAATGAAGTAGGATTGGTGACCTGAATGTTTCATCCGAGATATTCAAGTAATTTACCTTGCAATGCAATTGGTAAAGTCATCATCTCCGAAAAGCCAAACATAAGCAAATACACAACATATGTAACTTTGCTCAAACAATTGAAAAACACAACTCAAAACTCAAACTATATTCTCATCAAAACTCTCTCTTACTTTATCAAATAAGCATAATATTTCTTCTTCACCAAATGGGAACCCTTTAACCATCTAAGGTTAGGATTAGGAAGAATTGAACATATTCTGCAAACCATTTTTGTGCTTTCTTTCAATAAGTGATTGTAAGAGGATTTCAAATATGAAGATGATTATTATTCAAACGATAATCAATCTCACTATTCAATCCAATTACAAATTTGGAATATGAACAAGAAATCGAGATTAGGATTTATCTAGATCACAGAAATATCAATCAAATGACTATAGATATTTTTCCATGTCTACATGTTTAACCATCCTCGGTTATTACATGAAATCATGAAGTCGATTGCAAGACAACAAGATTAGTCTTGTAATTACAACTCCTTACTTGCAATGAAGATGATCCTCCATAGATCTAAAAATTTTTTTAGGTTCCAAAAAGTTGTATAATTACTATTGTCCAAATTATACATGCTAAACTTAACACATCTCTGAGTAGGATTGATGACTTATACATTTCCATAAGGGAAACTCATAAGTACTATACCAACTTGAGGACAAGAACTTGGATGTCATTTCCGAGAACTCAAAATTAAGAACTCTCATAACATATATAAGATTCTACTTAATAACCTAATGGGGGGGGGGGGGGGGTCAACGACCTATTCCAAACAATAAGAAAAAGATCTTGTTCAAATTATGTCACCCTCCACGGATCGATGGATCTTTTGTCTTAGAATTATCTTTAGTTTGGGTAAATCCGCCCTATGGCATTAGATTTAAAACATCTTCCTCTTATGAATCACTTTCTTAAAAGTCCAACACACATGTAACTATCCTTTAGTAAATCATCATTATTTATACAAAGACACATTCACAAGATCTATTAAGGTAAATAACCTTAATTGGATTTCTTTCATAAAAGACATGCAAAGGTGTATTCTTTTAACACTCTCATTATATAGCATTAACACAATTTTAATTGTCACTCTTTAGCATACTCCTATGTCCTAGATGACTCATTCTCTCTTATACCTACAACAATTTGCTTTCTCTCTTATTTAACCATAGAATTCCACACATCTTGATTAGGATTATGTGAACCGGAATTAAAGCATGTTAGTTGAGTCATGTTAGGCCCTCTTAAGAAAAATAAATACAAATTTTATCTTACTAACACATCATTAGCAAATATAGGAATTCAATTTGACTAACAAGAGAATGACAACTAGAAATCTATAGTCACTACAGACGAATTCAATTTACCTAACATTTAAATTATTCCAAGAAGTGAAGTTGGGTTTGTGGTATAACCCATAAAAATGGTCGTGTTTAACCTAAATTGAGCACCACTAGTGATAGTCTCATATTCATTCCCTAATTTAACTAAATGACTCCTCCTAAATATGCCTAATGATCTCTACATACGATAAACTTTGTATCTCATTAGGAAGTGCACAAACTAAGCAATAGATATGAGGTTTTCTTCTTATCCAATCTAGACTACATGCATTTCACATATGTGCTTTGAAATTTCAAGATGATAACGTGCTCCCACGTAATGCAATTATATGCTTTCATGTTTATCTTAATGCTCAACGTTTATTTGCTTAGCCATTAAATGCATGTTTGCTGTAAAAGCGATACAAAATCAATAACAAGGATTTATACAACTCACAACTTGCCCGATTTTCATCCTTAATCATATCCAATTCCTTTTAATTATTATATGGTCATATCTTGATCATATCTTAAAATCACCAATTTATCTTAAATCATTAATTTACCTTAATCCACATTCAAACACCTTAATTCTTGCTTTAAAAACATAGTTACCCAAAACCCCCCAAATTAGGTATATGAACCATAATTTATAAATCATCTAATTAATTCAAGATTATGTTTACTTACTTGATAGGAAACATTACTAGGCTTAACCCTTGAGTGAGGTACTTAATCTCTTCATCAATAATCATCAACTTGAGTTCTTCCCTCCTTTTTTACTTTTAGGCCAACACACACAACACCACATAATTCTAGAACTATTTTGGAAGGTGCTAGGGAATTATGAGACTTGTCTAGTCTCATCTTGTTAGTTACAACTTTGGCCAAATGACACCTTTGGTCCTTTAAGTCTAGTTTCTTCCTAGTTGTGACACATGATATTTTATAAAACCATTTACATAATATTTATACTTATAGTTTGACTACTGGGTTGACTAGCCATTTACATAACGTCTTCCAACTTATAAAAGTCATAGTCAAACTCATTCTATGGCATTCTCGTAAATAAATACTTAAAAACCGATTTTGGGGTATTACATGTAGATCCTTTTAATATTTCTTCTTGTGATAGATGTGCGCGATAGGCTTTAGAAAACTAGCCATAAGATATTAAATTGGCATAGACGTTTAAGGAAACGCGAGTGTGTAGAAAGGATACCATCGGTAACAGTCTTCATACTACCTTACCCCTAATATGATCGATCCCTCTTAAGTGTTTTGATGCATGTAATGTACTCTTAGGGGCCTTGTAATAGTCTTCATACTACCTTGCATGTGCATTGCCTTAGTGGAATATTACATAGATGGCGGATTCTTGTAATTTGTTCATGACCTAGGAAATACTTACACAGATCATCACAAGTGTGACAAAACAATAGGATTAAGAGAAGAAAACTAAGGAGTAGTGCATGATTAAGTAAATATGTTCGTTTACCATATAAGTTTTCACCAAAGTAGTTTAGATTTATAATTAGTTTAATAAGCTAAAACCAAAACCAACCTCTAAAACCTGAATTTTACTTGCTTTCTATAAAATATAAAAATACAAAAATAATCTTCCCTCAACCCTTAGGCCTATGTTATATTCTGTTCGACCCTTCCCAACCTATTCCCATAAAGAACGATAACAACCCCCGAGTCTTGCATATACTACACTACAACGGTTAGGTACATTGCCTATGGAGTTGTAAAACTCTTTGTGAGTCGCAACGACCCGCATCAAATAGTCTTTTCACTTCTGACGTTTCTTCTTACTTCTAAACGATCCTCTTCACTTCTAATAAGTCTTCTCACCTCTAACGGTTCTTCTCACTTCTAATAGTCTTGTTACTGTTAAATATCCTCCTATATCTTTTGACAACTTAATTATTTCATCCGAAATATTTAAGTAATTTGCGAAATGCATATGTCACTCCTTCGCAAAACTTTCCACTTTCTAGAAATGGAAGAACATAAAGAGGATATTCAATCTTTAAGTGTTATTGTGTCACCACATTGTTGCGTCTTTCATTATTCTTCCACCATGAAAGAACTACCACTTCGTTTCACATATCTACATTTTCTCTTTCACCGTTTTAACATTGCATGCATATCATTGTCAGTGAAAACGATACATTAAAGTAAACCTTCCTTGCCAACCTTCGATCAACACCTTCTCTCTTCATTCTCGCTCATCATTCCTCACCTTTCCATTTAATGGAATCCCTTTCATTCACACCTAGGTGCATATCATTCTTACCTCTATCTCACATTTTTTTTCGTTCGAGTATATATTTTGACATGTCTGTTCAAGATATTAAATGACACTCTTCTACCTTTAAATGTTAGAAAACTCCTCTTCTAATAACACAATTAGAGTATGTCATCTCAACAAATCATCTTTATCATCAACATTTAGTTCGACATAAAGTCTGACGATAATGTTTTCCTATAAAAAACCCCAATCGTGAAAAGCATACATAATGTTTAACAAAGAAACCTTGAGGGTTTAGGAATCTCTCAATACAACCCTTGACGAAATTCTATCCGAATCTAAATTAGCATCTTTGGTATAAGGAACATGTCATTCCAAACACGCTAATACTCCTTGTCCAAATGACATCTTGCAATAAGCCATTCTCATAATATTTATGTGTCAATCAATAAACGAATCCCATTCTTGCTTATTAAAAGTCGGTTGAATCTTAAGTCCTTAAACATACCTCTCGATTCCTTTTATTTTATCATTTAGGTTGTTGATTTTAAAATAATAATTGCATATGTCTAGTTTCAAATTCTATTTCAAAGTGTCATACTTTAGAGTACTCATACCTAAAAGTAGATGTGTAGTTCCCCACTAATGTCTTGCTATATATATATAATGATTTTAAGTATATATATATATGTATACGTATAATAATATATATAATATTTTATATATATATTTTTATATATATATACTATATATATATACTATATATATATATATATATATACGTGTATATATATACGTATATTATATTAACGTATCATATATATAAGTAGATTTATATATACGTATATATATATATATATTTTATATATATATATATATATATATATATATATATATGTATGTATGTATATATATATATATGTATGTATACATATATATATGTATGTATACATATATATATGTATGTATGTATGTATGTATGTATGTATGTATGTATGTGTGTGTGTGTGTGCACTTGTATACTAACTTTGTTTTGTAGCACGTATCAATATCTTGATTCCTTGGTTCCCCAAACAAGGGGGAGCATACACCGATGGGGAGCACCGATGGTAATTAATTTGATCCATGGATCCGTTAGAGTCAATATAAAAGAAGCGTAATTATCATAGGGGTGTAATGAGCCAAGGGGAGCTCAAAGATATGTGAGTAAATAGCATGGAATTGTTTAAATCGTGATGATAGAAGACTTCACTGGGATGATGCAAGCTCATTTTTTTGAATATAGGATATGAGATCGTCGAATACAATGAAGGGTTAATCCATACTCTATATACCTCACATCCTCCACTTTAAAATTACCATTATTTCTCAGGTCTTCTCCTCATACCTTTAACTTATATACTTAAAGTACCTACCTTATTCTCATTCCTCCAACCTATATACTTAGAGTACCTACCCTATTCTCATACCTTCAACCTATATACTCGAAGCACCTACCTTTTTCTCACGTCTTCTTCTCATACCTCCAAACTATATACTTGGAGCCCTTACCTTCTTCTTATTTCTCATGTCTTCTTCTAACCTAACAACCTATATACTCCGAGCACTTACCTTGGATGATAGAGAACTCTGAGCGGGTGCCTTTTTGTTTCGACAAAAGGGGGAGAAGGAGTGTAAATGAGTAACTTTTATATATTACTATGAGTTACATCTTACATATTTTGTCATCATAAAAAAGGGAGATTGTTAGTGCAAATATCACGATATTTAATCTATACGATATCTTTATGTTTTGGTGATGACAAACATGTAACTTGTAATACGTAACGTAAAGTGCGTAAGTTACTCATAATCACAAATCATCAATGCATACATGCATCAACATCTCTCAACGTCTCAAGTCTGCTTCAACACGGACATTTGTTTACACCTGACGTAAATCACGTAAGGTATGTTCAAACAAACATTAAACTTGTAGGATGATCAAAGAAATAAGTTTTTGTCTTATACTTTATATTTTTATTAATGTAACAAAACAATTTTCAAAAATTAATTAGAAAAATTATTTTTGAATTATAAAAAAATGTTTTATTTGGAAATTATTTCAAAATTCAAATTTGGCCATTTCCCTCCTAAAACAGATCCTATCTTCACCAGAAAAATATTTCACCACAAAAAGACAAAAATATGAGCGTCTGTCAGGATGGTACCTTAAATCATAGGACGGTCATACGACTCCCTAATATATCTGGAGGTCGTTCTCTATCTGACAGACAGATTTCAGCTCCTATAAATATTGTCTCATTTCCAACTATTTTCCAGACTTTTGCACTCTCTTTTCTATGATCTAAATCTATTTTCTTATCCTCTTTTCTTTGATAATTTAACTTGTTTAATCTTGTTTAAATGTGATCCAATCTTCTATCCATTCTTTCTTTCCTCAAGTGCAAGAGAAGAACTTTCGTCATCGTCAAGATACGAAGTTATGTAGTCTAGTTAGTCCATTTGTAACATTTGTTACATATAGATCGAGTCCAAATCTTTCAATCTTTATTGGCAGTTAGATCCGGCTTATAGGTTAGTCCAGAACATAAGTATGAGCTCCGGTTAGTATTTTAGTCCTCAAAATACAAGTGGAGCGGTAGATTGTTTCTAGCTAAGATTAGGACTCGACATTTAGCTTAGTGTCAGAAAATAATGTAAGCGACGCGGTTTATGTGTTTAGGCCTTAAAACACAAGGTTTGTTATGTTGGGCCATAAAACATAACGGGTTTGATTGTACCCAAAGAATAACTTGACATCTAGCTTAGTGTCGGAAAATAATGTAAGCAACTTGTAAGGTTATCTCCGTCGAGAAGGGAGCTTGTTGGCTAGTGAAGTAACTATCGAGTTGGGTACTCGGGGAGTGGATTAGGGCAAAGTGTAGCTTCGTAACCAAACCACTATTAATCATCGTGTCCGATTTGAATTTCCTTTTACATATCTCTTTACGCTTATATTTTCATTTATCGCTTTATATTTACATATGCATTATATAGATGATTATGTAACTTGTTGTGATTATGCTTGTGTCGTGGATATTGTGTTTATGGTTATGTCATTGGATATGCTTTACTACCATATAGTTATTGTAGAACTAGTATTAACATTCTTCATATTGCGTCACCATTGATCGGGTAATTGATACGAAAGTATTTTAATTTTTAAACGGAAACGTATTCACCTCCTCTACGTATTCCACATAACGGTAAACACATAACCCACCATCATAGTCATTTTTTAAATATAGTAAGCTCTAAAAATAATCTTTCATTAAAATTAGAAAGAATATTACATTGCTTCGGGTGCTGGGACGTTACTGAAGTAGAGGTGGGTGACTGATTTAAAAATTAAAATTAGGCGTTGGGATGTTTTGTTTTTGACGTTGTTTTAGGGTTTTTTCTTTGGAGCATTTTGACACATTTTTTAAATGAAAGTATTAAAGTTGAATAAGATTTGAATGTGGGAGAAAATGAAAGTTGTATGAGGGAATTTATAGATAAACATATTATTCTTCTTAATTAATGTCCAACGGTCGTATTTTTACCATAACTTAACTTTTCCACCTTTTTGTTAGGTGAAGGACTTCACCCAACCACCCTCCTCTTGTGACCTTCTCGCGCCAACAAATCAACCCCGTCATGGAGTTCACAAGCCATGGAAGGCCTTCGCACATGGTCGAGGTACACCTTAACTCCTCGCTTAATAGGAATATTTTTTCACTTTATCGATTTATAGAATTAGTCTTTGCTTGGCTATGAGTTTATAAGGGCTTAAAGTTTAAGAAGTAAATAGTAATTATATATGAAAGATTTCGAGCAATATGTCATAACCCGCATGGTTTATTGGGTCGTTCAAAAGGTTAGCCGGGATTCCGATCTATTCCACACTTGACTAGAAGACTTAAGAGAATTCTATGGAAGGTGCAAGAATGTCTTGGAAGCCATTGAAAGATGTTGGAAGCCTTGGAAGGTCTAGGAAGCTCTTAGAAACCCTAGATGCTTCCACCCATGGAAGGTTGTAGAATACGGGCTTACCTTGGAGTTGTAAATAGTTGCCCTAGATTTGTAGTATAAATAGATAGCATCCTCATTTGGGGAAAGCATCTCTTAAATCAATTGTATACTTCTCTTGTAAAGTTCTCTCTAGTAATACAAAGTATCTCCCCATTTTACTTGTGTTCCTTTCTTTAAAGCTTCCTTAGTTGCCTAGATCGTTGAGTATTCGAGCAAGGCTGAGTTAGTCAAGACTAAGTGCCGCACAGAAGACCTTGTCAAGATAAGTCCGTGACAAGTAGTATCAGTGTGAGTCGATTCAAGGCGATGGCAAGCGAAGGTGATAGGAATGTGGGTGGTGCTAGTGGTATTGTGGTGGATGAGAACCGTGGTCGAGAAGAGTCTCGCCAAGGAGATAAAAGGGGTAGAGGTGCGTCAAGGGACACGGTAGCAAGTTTGGCCAAGAAGATGGTGGGTGTCAAGACATCTACGTCGGAGTTGAAGGAACAAGTAGGGGTATCTCACCAACACTTGGAAGAGTTGTGCTCCAACTTTGCATAATTGAGAGAAGACTTTAAGAGTGCTCTCAATATTCGCGGTGGTAACTTGAGCTGCGAGATCCATAACTTAAAAGTTTTGCTTATGGGTGAAATTACGAGGATACGAGGTGAGGTCGAATAACAGTGCAGATCCCCTACTTCGTGAGAACTCGAAGACTTGCGATACGATGTGTATACTTTGCAAACGTGTCATGGCAATAGGGGGGAGGTAACAATAGGCAACATTGCTCCAAAGGTGGATGGTCCCCTTAATCCAATCACTGTTCATGAGAAGCGATGGACATAGGGCGTGGGGCGGTTGATAGATTTCGTAGTGGGGAGATGGGCAATACATGGATGTTGTCCAATATAGTTGACGATGCATCAAAGAAGATCAAGACGATGGACAATCGCGTTACTTATGGACACCGACGGCTCGTTCATGGTGGCGACGTATGATATGGAGTATATCTTACAAGGTACGTGTCCCATCAATATTGGGCCGATTTTGTTAAGACTTTATGAAGCAATATTATCCGGAGATTTGCTAAGCACGAAAAGCTAGAGTGGACTTCACAAACTTAGCATTTCGCACGCGATCACGAGAGTAAATGTCTCAAGAATTCACTACTTTTGTACTCGAGATTCCGGATCTTTCCGACCAAGACTCTCTCTTCTATTTGCTTGATGGTTTACAAGGATGGGCTAAGACGGAGTTAAAGAGATGAGGAGTCCAAGACCTTGCTACGGCTATTGCGCATAAAGAGACACTTGTTGATCTTGGTGAGTGGAGGTCGCACAAACCCACAAATGAAAATAGTAGTGATGAGCAAGGTGGGGGAGAGAAACAGGTCAAAGATTGTGAATGATGGAGTACGAAGACCGCCACGAAAGAGAAAACATTCATATAAGAGCGCATAAAGTGCAGCGGAGTGTGCTCGACGCGACCGCATGGTACTACGCAAAGCGCAGAGACATTGTCCTTAAAAATAAGTTTATAAGCTATAGATGCGCAGCAAACTAAAGAAGGTGCCCTTGTGAGGAGTAGGGAGGTGTGCACATAGGCTCATTGCGAGTCCTCAACGCCATTAATGCAAGTAAAAAGTCTCGCGCGATGGGGGAGAAGAACAAGGTGAGAGTGGAGTCGCGCAAGATCGAGGCTAAGAGCAATAATAGCAAAAGAGTACCTAATGTAGAGACAACAGGGTATTAACTCTAAAGGACGAAGTCAAAGGCGGAGGCCAATGGACTTTGATTTGTGAGCACAATTGTAAATAAGATATCCACAAGAGTCGTAGTCGATACGGGAGCTACTCATAACTTTATCTCGGTAGATGAAGCTAAGAGACTTGGGCTTGAGACAACGAAGGATAGTGGATGGATCAAAGCTGCAAACGAGGTTGCTAAAGCCATTAGCGGTGTTGCACGAGGCGTGAAGGCCAAAATCGAGGGATGGGAAGGAGAGTTAGACTTATCGGTCGTTCTTATGGATGATTACAACTCGTATTAGAGATGGAATTCTTCGATAAGGTACAAGCCATTCCCATCACGCTTACTAATCATTGTGCATTTTAGATGGAGGTCGAGTGTGCATGGTGGCAATGGAGAGATATCATCTTGCGGACATCATCTTGGTTCCACTAATGTTGAAAAGAATACACGACGAGGACGTCGCGAGCTCAGGTGGGAGAGGATATCACGACCCGCACGGTTTATTGGGTCTTTCACGAGGTTAGCCGGGATTCTAGACTATTCGACACTTTACTAGAACACTTAACAGAATTCTATGGAAGGTTCAAGAATGTCTTGGAAGCCCTTGGAAGATGTTGGAAGCCTTGAAAGGTCTTGGAAGCTCTTAGAAACCCTAGATGCTTCCACCCATGGAAGGTTGTAGAGTACGGGCTTACCTTGGAGTTGTAAATAATTGCCCTATATTTGTAGTATAAATAGATAGCATCCTCATTTGGGGAAATCATCTCTCAAATTACTTGTATTGTTCTTTTGTAAAGTTCTCTCTAGTAATACAAAGTATCTCCCATTTCACTTGTGTTCCTTTCTTAAAAGCTTCTTAGTTGCCAAGATCGTTTAAGTGTTCGAGCAAGCAAGAGTGAGTTAGTCTAAGACTTAAGTGCTCAAACACAGAGAAGACCTTAATCGAGACAACTGTCCGTGTACTAGTAGTATCAGTAGTGAGTCAATTCGAGGCTGGATGCAACATGCGAATGGTGATGTAGGTATGTGGGAGGTATAGTGGTATTGTGGTGGAAGCGAACCTCTACGTGGTCGGAAGTAGGAAGAGATCTCGCCAAGGAGATCTAAGCGAGGGGTAGGGCGAGTATCACTGCGAGCGAGGACACGAGCAAGTTTGGCCTAAGGGGGATGGTTGGGTTCGAGACATCCACGTCGGAGTTGAAGGAACAAGTAGAGGTATGATCACAACACGTGGTAGATGAGAGATTTAAGAGTGTGCTCAATATTCGTTTAGTGGCAATTGAGCTGCGAGATCTGTGATTAAGGAGTTTTGCTTATGGGTGAATTACGGAGGATACGATAGGTAAGGTCGAATATCAGTGCATATACTACTTCGTGAGAACTCGAAGACTTGCGATACGATGTGTATACTTTGCAAACGTGTCATGGCAATAGGGGGGAGGTAACAATAGGCAACATTGCTCCAAAGGTGGATGGTCCCCTTAATCCAATCACTGTTCATGAGAAGCGATGGACATAGGGCGTGGGGCGGTTGATAGATTTCGTAGTGGGGAGATGGGCAATACATGGATGTTGTCCAATATAGTTGACGATGCATCAAAGAAGATCAAGACGATGGACAATCGCGTTACTTATGGACACCGACGGCTCGTTCATGGTGGCGACGTATGATATGGAGTATATCTTACAAGGTACGTGTCCCATCAATATTGGGCCGATTTTGTTAAGACTTTATGAAGCAATATTATCCGGAGATTTGCTAAGCACGAAAAGCTAGAGTGGACTTCACAAACTTAGCATTTCGCACGCGATCACGAGAGTAAATGTCTCAAGAATTCACTACTTTTGTACTCGAGATTCCGGATCTTTCCGACCAAGACTCTCTCTTCTATTTGCTTGATGGTTTACAAGGATGGGCTAAGACGGAGTTAAAGAGATGAGGAGTCCAAGACCTTGCTACGGCTATTGCGCATAAAGAGACACTTGTTGATCTTGGTGAGTGGAGGTCGCACAAACCCACAAATGAAAATAGTAGTGATGAGCAAGGTGGGGGAGAGAAACAGGTCAAAGATTGTGAATGATGGAGTACGAAGACCGCCACGAAAGAGAAAACATTCATATAAGAGCGCATAAAGTGCAGCGGAGTGTGCTCGACGCGACCGCATGGTACTACGCAAAGCGCAGAGACATTGTCCTTAAAAATAAGTTTATAAGCTATAGATGCGCAGCAAACTAAAGAAGGTGCCCTTGTGAGGAGTAGGGAGGTGTGCACATAGGCTCATTGCGAGTCCTCAACGCCATTAATGCAAGTAAAAAGTCTCGCGCGATGGGGGAGAAGAACAAGGTGAGAGTGGAGTCGCGCAAGATCGAGGCTAAGAGCAATAATAGCAAAAGAGTACCTAATGTAGAGACAACAGGGTATTAACTCTAAAGGACGAAGTCAAAGGCGGAGGCCAATGGACTTTGATTTGTGAGCACAATTGTAAATAAGATATCCACAAGAGCCTTAGTCGATACGGGAGCTACTCATAACTTTATCTCGGTAGATGAAGCTAAGAGACTTGGGCTTGAGATGACGAAGGATAGTGGATGGATCAAAGCTGCAAACGAGGTTGCTAAAGCCATTAGCGGTGTTGCACGAGACGTGAAGACCAAGATCGAGGGATGGGAAGGAGAGTTAGACTTATCGGTCGTTCTTATGGATGATTACAAACTCGCTATCGAGGATGAATATTCTGTTTTCGATAAGGTACAAGCCATTCCCATCACGTTTACTAATCATTGTGCATTTTAGATGGGAGGTGAGTGTGCATGGTGGCAATGGAGAGAGGCACACAGAGTGGAGCCAAGATGATGTCCGCAATGCAGCTCGAGAGTGGCTTCACAGAGTTAAAGCAAAATACGAGCAATATGTCAAGTGACGTAGAGACATCAAAGAGGACACCAAGACGTTCCTTGAGGATTTAGGGCGCAATTCGAGTATTTTTGACTGAGGACGTGCACTAAGAGAGTTGGTCGCAAACGGTAGAAGATGTACGAGTAGGAGACATCGAGTTACAAAGCGTCACGAATCGCAAGATGATTAACCTATGAAAGAAGCCCATAGGAGAATATACTACGAGTAGCGGGTCAGCTGTTAATGGACGAATCCTCAATAATGGTTGAAAAGATACACGAGCGGAGGAGCGTCTGCTGAGCTCAAGTGGGAGAGGATATCACGACCGCACGGATTATTGGGTCGTTCACAAGTTAGCGGGATTTCTCTAGAGTATTCACACTTTACTAACGATCACTTAAGAGAATTCTATGGAAGGTTCAAGAATGTCTTGGAAGCCCTTGAAAGATGTTGGAAGCCTTGAAAGGTCTTGGAAGCTCTTAGAAACCCTAGATGCTTCCACCCATGGAAGGTTGTAGAGTACGGGCTTACCTTGGAGTTGTAAATAATTGCCCTATATTTGTAGTATAAATAGATAGCATCCTCATTTGGGGAAAACATCTCTCAAATCACTTGTATTGGATTATACTTTGATCCTAGTGGTTACGCGTGGTGTTATACATACGCGTATATTCAAGAAGGTGTAACATTTATTGCTAATAGGTACACATCTCTAATCTTGTTAATTATGAATTCTATACGTGTTTACTTTCCGCTACGTACTCGTGTTTAATGGTTAATTAGATTTAAAATCCCAACACTATTCACATGATTTTTGATGTTTTATTATTCAGATATGAAAAAAAAATACTCTAAAAATCTGGAATTAGTGATTGTTTTGATATATGAAAGAGCCAAAATCGCTCCAAACTAAAAAATAAAAACACACTCATGAAACCTCTACTATTGAACACACAAAACAAAAAAACATCAACAAAATCACAAAAAACATCTGTGTAACTCCTATGCACATTTGGAACTAAACATCCACTAGAGGTTTATTAAATCCCTTTGGATACGAGAATATGATATTATGTACTCGTTAACCCTCAAATACGGATTATTAGAGGATACCAAGAAGAAAATTTAGAAAATCCAAACGAACTAATCTATGTGAAGAACTGCATTGAACTCATCAAGCCCTTCTTTTATTAGAATTATTTTGAAGGTAAATATATTAGTGGCAGTTTTAGCTAGTCGCTTAAATTTTATATTTTGTAATAGTTCAAAAAATAAAATGATACATTGGTGATCGCGATTGATCGAGGTCTAATTATTTACATCATACATGAAACATAAAAACACCTGAATTTTGCTGATAAAGCCATCGATATAGCGACTAAAATGTCAACTTAGATTTTAAATACGAATACTTTTCTAGCGTTGAATTGAATGAAGATTAATAATGGCGTGACATACATCAAAATTGTTGGATCTTGATCAACCAAGTATAAAGGGTTTTTACTTTTTAGACTAGTTTTGAGTTATCCACGATTCACGTACTTGTTTCAAAATCAAGAAGGTACTTGCGTCATTATATGTTTCTAACAGTAAGGATATCGGGCGACCTACATTTTCCTGCTACATCAACTTTCTATCTTCGACGATTTATATGCGATCTTTTAGCCACAGTAAAATGACTTATATTATAAAAAATATACCTCACAAAAAATATATATGAATTAATAAAACCCACACACAAAAAGACACACATAACACATGCACATAGTCGATCGTTTCTGCGACCCACTCGACCAAAATGGAGATGGACGACCGACATGGAAGACACCCCACAATGGGGAGACTTACAAGGACACCAACGACCCATTCGGTCGTGTATTCCATTGTGACCAGCCTAAGGTTGTATGATTAACGTAACTTAAATTACATTTGCTATGTGTAAAATAATGATCAATGACAACGATAATGCTTGTTACATGTCTTCTTTTTTTTTCCTTGAGACAATGACGAATCTACCAAAATATCAATTTTCAATAGAAATTTTATAGTTGACCAAAAATGAAAATATGTCAGAATCATTCATAAATGCAGAAAGTTAAGACTCATGTGTGCGCAAGAGATGACGAATCGACATATGAGGGATGTATCTTGTTCTTTACATGCACCTATCAATAGTTCACGGATAAAAAAAGGGTCAATGTCATAAAATACCCACGAACTTTTCAAATTGTCCCGACTTGACCAACGAACTAAATTTCGTTCTGTCTAGACCAACGAACTTTCAAATATTGTTCCGATATCACCA
>BQNB010050437.1:0-32542 GCA_026074375.1 Tanacetum coccineum | reverse complement strand
GGACAATTAGGCACTGAATTAGCCCAACAATCTCCCCCTATTTGGATAGAAATGTAGCCTAAGTCAATTAAGTGAGCATAAAGGCTTCTTCTTACATACTAAGTTACAACAAAGAGAAATATATAATAATACATTCTAATCATTTGTTGTCGATGTTGCTGAACATTTGTTTAGACATGATGTTCATCTTCTTTAGTTCTTCTTGTTCCTGACTTTCTTTAGTCTCTAATGAAGAACCTTTAAACATGACCACCTGGTATACTTAGCTTATTTTATGTTGAAATCCTAGTCAAAGACCGTGGGCATTAAGTTTTCCCAACAATCTCCCCCCCTATTTGGATATACAAATAGCCTAAGTGAAGTTTCGAGTGTAACAACTTCTTCTTACAATCTCATATACAACAAAGAATAAAAATAATATAAAGATATAATGATTCTTTGTTGTTTTGTTGCAAAACACATCTACTCTTAAACCTTAAACCAAATATATCAATAAACCTCTTTTTGATTCATATATGAAGGGTTAAGAGACTTCATTAGTTTAGCAACACAGCGGTGCGGGTTCGGTGGAGACGGTTCAGCCATTCACTTTAGTGGATATTGTTTGAGTTAAAGGTTGTGGTTCATGTAAGAATTGTTTGTGTTTCAGGTCCAAGGCGTGGTGATGAAGCACATATAAAATGAGTACTTTCTAATTAAAACAAACAACCCAAACAAATAATAAACCGAAAACACATGCATCACCTGAAATGATATCTTAACCAGCTCCTTGAAATTATCCGACCCGTCGAGCCTCAACCCATATTCCCATATTCAGCTTCACTAATAAATAGTTTTATTTATTAGTTTCTTCAAAGTTTCAGGTACCTCAATTAGCTTTCACTTATTTTCAAACCATATACCCGTCTTTCAGCGGGTTCAACGAGTTCAGCTACCTTGGGTTTATGTCCTTTGGTTCAGATGCTGTCTAATGTGATTTTTTGTTTTTGTTTTGATTTGTGTGAGTGGGTTTTTTGTTTTTGGTGTATGTTTTGTGTTGTAATAGTAACTTGTTTTTGTTTTGTGTTGTGAGAGTGAGTGTTTTCTTTGTGTTGTGAGAGTGACTTGTTTTTGTTGTTTGTTTTGTGTTATGAGAGTGAGTGTTTGCTGTGTGCTGTAAGAGTGATAGGGTTATGTTTTATTGAAGCATTTATGTCAATATCAGTGTCTCTCCCCCTCAAAAAATGCATATTCAGTAGCAGTTTTTGAAGAACACACTTAATATTGACATGCATAAAATGGGAGGAACAAGGTTTTTTTCACTGCCCATATAGTTGTTGCTTTAGCTTCACCAAAGCTTAGATATCTTTTGAATTCTTGGAATTTGAAGGACTTCTGCCCTGCAATGTTAACATTCTTCATAGATATCTGCGCAGTGTCCATTAAACATTACGTAATATGGTTTTCCAACCATTTTTGGGGATTGAGTCCCTTGATTGAATTGCTTCGATACTAAGGTTTGATCCTTAGTTTTTGTGGGTATTTGAATACCTAAATTTGGCCTCAAGTTGAAATCTTGTGGCTTGACTAACTTAGTTGGCATTATAGTTTTTGGAAAACTATCAGCCATCAACAGATTTGTTGATTCTTTATCGGTAGTCGTTTGATCCAGAATAGCCAATTCCTTCTCGTTGTTTAGGCATGGTGAATTGATTACCATTTTTGGTATGATGGTTAAACCATCACTTGATGAACTTTTATCTCTATGGCTATCTTGTTCCTAGATTTGTGATGCTTTTGCCGTAAGGCAAGAAGATTCTTCCTTTTTTCTATTTTGATTTTACTCGGATTAGTCTAAGCTTTAAGCTTGCCAACTTAAGCTCTTGAAGTTAATTCCCTAAAAAAAATTCATGTGTTCGCTGACCTTTGGGTGTGCGGACCAGGGGTTCAGTGGACTGGATCGGCGGGTGAAGTTTTAGCTTCATTTTCAGGTACGAGCAGATGGGTTCAATCAGCTATGTGGTTTTCAGCATTGACTGGTTTCAAATTCAGTGACTCTACTTTAGCGTTCGGTTCAGCTAAGTAACACTTCTTAAGCTCAACCCCATTCATATCAGCATGTCATCCCTATTTAGCTTATCTCATTAGCTCCCATACACCATGATCAAACTTAATCAGTAGGTATCCTAAACCAATGAACAAACTCAGCGGGTTGGTCCAATGACCATGGTCAGCGGGTGGGTGCAATCATCACTGACTCATTGATACACATTCCCTCATGCATATGCTTTCTACTGATAAGTATTTGTTGATGTTTTTCAGATTCATGTCGAGGTCAACGAGTGCAGGCTAAGTCCAAAGCAATATGTCCCTGATTTGTACTTCAATTATCCTCTAAACAAACTGAGATTATGTTTTACCAGCTCCTCTTATATATCGGTGCTTGTCTTTGCTGAGGAAAATACTTTGCCGAGAAATGCACAAGCTGATGTTCATCAGCACTTCTTTAATACCAAGTATATTCCCATCTTTCATAGTCAACCCATATCGGGCTATACCCAAAACACCAGCACCCATCACCTTTATTGTCAGCTTCACATGCTGTTTTCAGTGGGTTCGGATCAGTGGGTCGCGAACCTTGTGGTCAGCGGGTTCAGCGGGTTGGGGGTTTAATGGCATTCGTTTGGTATTAATGAGGTGTCATTTTATAAAATTTTTTGGGGTCGTTTAACCCCCTAAATCGTGCATTTATACCCAAAATAGGTACTTAATCATTCCTTTTCAGGTATTTAGCATTTGGAAGGAATTTGGAGGAAATACACGTGACTTGGGCTCATTTAGAGAAGAAACAGACAAGACTACGGACATACACCTACATCTCTCAAGATTATGTTCTCAGCGGCTAGAGACGGCGTCACCAGTTCTACATGACGCCGTCACAACCCACTCTGTGATGGCGTCACAACCTTTCATGACGGCGTCAGCTCGCATGACCCAGCCCAAGATCTAGAATATTCTCTTTCACGACGGCGTCACGATTAAAACACGACGTTGTCGCAGCGATTTATCTATATATACAAATCTGTTTTTAGGGTTTTAAGTGTGTAACTTTAGAGTAAAAAAGGGAGACGAACCCTAGTTCGTTTGGCAGCTTTTTAGGATGATTTTAGGGCTTCAAAACCATATTGTAACTCCTTCAATTCATGTTTTAATCAAGTAAGATTATCTTAATCATTCAGTATGTCTTGTTGTTTTATTCATTATTATTCTTGCTTTATCTTTAACATGCTTAGCTAAAATGTAGATCTTAGTGATGTTGCTTCTTGTAATGGATATGCATGTTAGGCTTTAGAAAAGCAGCTTTTGTCTGTATCGCTGTTGATATGTCTAGGGAAACATGATTATGTAGAAAGGATACCATCGGGTAACAATCTTCATACTACCTTGCCCCAATATGGTTGATCCACTCTTAATATATTTCACATGCATTTAATATACTCTTAGGGGCCTTGTAATAGTCGTCATACTACCTTACTTGTGGTTACGCTAACGGAATATTAAATAGACGGCAGGTTGGTGTAATTTGTTCATGACTTAGGAAATAATTACACATTATCATCACAAGTGTGACAAGCTACAACTCTAGGAAGTGAATTAGGGAGTAATACATGATTAAATGAATACAATTCTTTTTATTATATTGTTATCACCATTAGCGTAGTTTATTATTTAGTTTAGTAGCTAAAACCAACAAAACATCTCAAACATATGATTTACCTGCTTTCTATAAAATATAAAAACACAAAAATAATCTTCTCTCAACCCCTAGAATTTTGTTAGACCGTGATCAAGCCTTCCCAACCTATTCCCCCAGAGAACGATAACAACCCTCGAGTCTTGCCTATACTACTACTACAACGGTTAGGTACTCTGCCTAGGGAGTTGTAAAACTTCTTGTAGAAGTCCCTTACGACAACCACATCAAGTTTTTGGCCCCGCTGCATGGGGAATAGTTAGGTTTTGATCATAGTTTAGCTTAGTTCTACTTGCTTAAATCCTTTCAAGTAAGAATTTAATTTCCGCATATTAGCTTTCTCGTAGTCTATCTTTTCTTTGTGTTAATTGTTTCGTAACTCATTCTCGTCAACCACCATGGGAGACAAGAATCCTATCCGTACTCTTGAAGACTACTCCAAACCTAGCCACGAGGGCTACGGGAATACCATTGAGCTCCCCTTAGGGAACAACGTGGTACCTCTTTGATCTGACACCTTCTGGTTGGTGCAAAACGGATGCTCATTCAACGGACTTCGGTCTGAGGATCCAAACCAACACCTCAAGGATTTCTTAAAACTAGTGGACTCACTTGACCTTGACGGTGAAAATAGGGAAAGAACGCGCCTGCGTTTATTTCAATTTTCCCTTCGCGATCAAGCTAGAAATTGGGTTGAACGTCTTCCAGCAGGATCCATCACCACATAGGAGGATCTTACTACTCGTTTCCTTGCTCAATTCTTTCCATCGGGAAGGACCGCAAAACTCCGCAATGATATCCTGATGTTCCAACAACATCATGGAGAATCTCTATCTGAAGCATGAACTCGTTTCAAGGACTTATTGCAAAAAGTCCCTCATCATGGCATCGATCTTTAGCTCTAAGTCCAAATTTTTTATGACCATGTCAATCCCGTCACAAGGCAAACCATTGACCAATCGGCCGGTGGTAAGCTTCGCGACTGAAACGCCAAAGAATCCTAGTCATTATTAGAGGAACTCGCCCTCTATGACAACGAAAGTTAGAACGACCCAATGGATTTCGCTAAATCGGTCAAGGCAATCGCTTTGCCTCAAGATGTCCCGAGTACATCTGACCGCCGCCTCATCGAGCTTGAAAATCAAGTCCAACGCTTGATGGAAGCTCATCTTGCTCTGACACAACCAACTCAAGTAAACAAAATCAATACCTCATGTGAGATCTAAAGTGGTCCTCATGACACTCAGTATTGCATGGAAGATCTCGAAGAAGCCTTTGTTGAATACGCATCCTCGCGTATCGATGAAGCGGGAGGTAAGTGGTATACTTTCAAGCCCGAGCAAAACAATCTTGGTGACACCTATAATCTATCATGGAGAAGTCACTTGAACCTTAGGTGGAAACAACCCTAAAATTCTCAAAATAATTTTTCAAACCCACCTAACCGGTTCCAACCCAACAATTCAACCCCAAACCGTTCCTTCAACAATTGTCCTCAAAGCTTTAATAATCAATAAACTCTTGAAGGATTGGTATCCATATTTATGGCATCTCAAGACGCTAGACTGTCCAAGTTTGAAGCCAATTTCAAACAACAGCAAAGTGAGATGACCAACAAGATTGACACAGTGTTGAAGGCTATCACCGATCGAATAGTAGGGACCCTACCTAGCGATGTGGTCAAGAACCTGAAACTGAGTGCTTCCCTAGTTTTGTCTGCTCGTTCTTACCAAACAATTGATCCCCAATGCTTATCTCACCCCTCTAATTCAATCAATGCTATCAAATCACATTCCAGAGAGGCAAACATTTCCCAGGCAAGCCTGATGCAAACCGGGATAGTGATCGAACCGCAACAACCGAAAGAACCCGAACCAACTTTTGAAGATGAATTCCAGGATCTGCATCTTAACCTACCCGTTCTCGAAGTCCTAGCTCACGCTCCAATCTATAATGCTATATTGGATAAATACGTAGAGAGCTTAGAACTAGGCAAAAACGGATCAGCATTTGTCCAAGGTGAAGTACCTGCAAAGATGGAAGACCCTGGACTATTCACTCTACCTTGTAGATTAGGGGACTCAAAACCTTTCGACACCTTGGCCGACCTAGGATCGTGCGTAAACATAATCCCACTTTACCTCTTCAAAAAACTTAACATTAGACTATTAGAAGAGACTAGCCATATCTTTAGATTGGCTGACGGAACCAAGTCCTACCCCGTTGGGATTGTTAAAGACGTAGAAGTCCACATAGGGAAACTAAAACTATTAAATGATTTCTACGTGATCGATATGAAGAAGGACCCTGAAACCCCTCTGCTAGTAGGAAGAGGATTCCTAGCTACCGCCAACGCAGTTATAGATTGTAGGATGGCAAAAATAGCGGTAGGAGGAGGAATCACTAGATCAGTATTCGGAGTAAAAGGAGTCGACTTAGGTGAGGAGGAAGCACCATATTAGACCACACTTGGAAAAAGGGTGTCATACAAACCACGACCTAGCTCAGATGGAGTAGGCGCATGAACCCCCTATTATGCAAGGAAGGACTTCTTAGACTGCTATTTACCCAGAGAACGGGAAATTGTTAGAGATGTCGAGCTCAATCCTTTTAAGGATACCTTAGTGTTTAGGAGGATGGTAGAATTTTTAGGAGCCATACCCATTAACCTTAAGAGTAATATGTGGGAATCAGAGGACTTAATTAAAAACCCGATTAACTGGGACAAACCACCTAAAAAAAAGATGGAGCATGGAACGCCAAGATTAGACTAATCGATCCAGACGGAGAGGAGTTTACCAAAACCCTACAGTCAATCCCACTAACTAAGGAAGTCCCCGAAAGAGAAGTCCAAGGGAAATCATCGACTTAGACCACTTCTACGACACGTAAGAACGTGTGACTTCGAGTCTAGCTACAAGACTCATAAAATAAAAAGAAAGGGATTCTTAGGAGGCAACCTAATATTTATTTTTCCCGCATATTAGGAGTGTCATGTGTTTTATTATTTTCATTTTATTCTATCATGTTCGAACCCCAATCTTGTAATCATGCTTTGTTTGATTTTAACCTTGTCCTTATTTCAATTAAAGGTATGTTTTGCCAATACTAAGTGTAGGGAAATTATCTAGTTTTTAACCAAGTTTAAACATGTAAAATAATTTGTTTAGATTAATACGCGTTGTTTCGAGTCATAATGAGTTAATTGTCAAAATGAGTTTAACAATTCTCTCATCCTATCTTTACTGCTTTATAGAGTCAACCCTAATTTCACATTGTATATTATTATATCGCACATTTTATGCTTGGTATAGTTGTCTTTGTCTTTGATTACAGGTTATATTTGATGAGAAGAAGCTTGGAAGTTCTTAGGAAGTTTCATTAGACGATTCTTGGAGGACGATTTAACCAGTTATCGCATGTTTCTTCTTCATTATTGAGCAAACCAGGGGAGTACTAGTTTCTTTTACTTGTTTTCTTTTCCCTTTATTCGTTTTTATGGGTACTTCTATAGAACATTGGGGACAATGTTCAACTTAAGTGTGGGGGAAAATAAGCCTTAGAAACTATTCTTTCATTTTCCATTTGCTTTGTCCTTAAAAGGATAGGTAATATATTGAAACATATCATAAGAGGTAATTTTGATCCAAATTTAAAAAAATTTATGACACATACCAATGAAAACCAAGTATTAATAGCGTCTCATGGATAGGAATTTATATTACTAGCATAAAAACCCTCAAATTCCACCCCAAAAATGTGAGGTTCGCCCTTAGATATTATACCTTTAGCTTGTTCGAGTTAAGGAGTGAGCAATCATGTGTATCTATTCCGTCGTTACAGATGTGTATGCGTGGTTTTGTCGCCTTTTCTAGAACATTGGTATCGGTTACTTCAGGATTATGATAGTGTACCGGTAGTATATTAAATTCTAGAATTTGTTTTTGTGATGCATTCCAAGACCGCATAGTAAGTATTAGGATTTGCTTGATAAGAGGCTTTAGGATTAACCCATGTTTTAAACCTGTAATTGTTATGATGATCACACCAATCATGTAACTATCCCATACCCTTGTCATGCACTCATTTTTAGTGCAGGATACCCCTAGTACAACCCTCCGAGCCTATCCTTTTTCAAGGTTCTCATAATTTTCTGGTGGATTCCAGATCATTAATGAAGAGCATTGTCACCCTTAAACCAATCGTTACACCTAAATCGCCTTATCCTACCTTGTATGTACTCATTTTTAGTACATTATTGTTTTAACCCAAGTTAATTATTTAAGTACACGGTTACTAAGTCCTTATCCTTGTAAATACAGTTTTAGGACGATTAGGATTCATGGTAGTATTTATTTAGCGGAAAAATGGGGAAGAAATGTTAAGCCAATACCCCCATACATTTGTTAGATGATCTCCATGTTATTTTGATCCACCTCAAATTGGGTCATTAGTTAGATTGTAAATATCGAGTATGTAAAAGCTCAAGTGTAGGGGTACGTGTTGTAAACCCCAAGTTATGATGTATTATGTTATTAAAAAATAGAAAAGAAAAAGAAAGAGATTGATGTAGAGTTGTGTAGAGTTTATATATCTTCGTCTGAGTCTTGGCTTAGCAACCAAACCAGCGTGTATTTGTGTAAATATTTAGCTAACCCTTCCACTCCAAATTCATCCAAAGCCACCTAAATGTATCCCATTTGTTTCCGTTTCCATTATATGTTATCTTACATCTACACCCAATAACCCTTTAAAAGACCTCTTAGATAGTAATGAATATTGCTTGCGCCTAGCGGTGGAGGTTTGATCCTTTACCAAGCCTATGATAATTTATATGCTATGACAGGTAATGAGTGTTGATTTTCCATTTCCCCCTTATGTTACAATTTATTATACACCCGATAGAAAGAGAGAATCCCAAACACTTATGTAAGGTGCTAGTGTATGCTTTCCGTGCTTTTAATTATGAGGTCTAGAAGGTTGTGCTGTAAAATACTTTTAAAGAGTAGGTAAAATGACCCTCATATTGTTATTGTCTAGGTAGAAAAGCCCATTTGCTTGAGGATAAGCAAATAGCAACCAAACCAGCGTGTATTCTTGTAAATAATTAGCTAACCCTTCCACTCCAAATTCACCCAAAGCTACCTAAATGTATCTCACTCCCATTTCTGTTCCCCAATTATATGTTCTCTTTAACCTCAACCCACACCTTTAAAAGACCTCTTAGATAGTAATGAATAATGCTTACGCCCAACGGTGGAGGTTTGATCCTTTATCAAGCCTATGATAATATATATGTTATGACAGGTAATGAGTGTTGATTTTCCGTTTCCCCATTATGTTATAATTTATTATACACCCGAGAGAAAGAGAGAATCCCAAACACTTATGTGAGGTGCTAGTGTATGCTTTCCGTGCTTTTAATTACGAGGTCTAGAAGGTTGTGTTGTAAAATACTTTTAAAGAGTAGGTAAAATGACCCTCATATTGTTATTGTCTAGGTAGAAAAGCCCATTTGCTTGAGGACAAGCAAATCCCAAGTGTAGGGGTATTTGATGAGGTGTCATTTTATACACTTTTTCGGGGTCGTTTAACCCCCTAAATCATGCATTTATGCCCAAAATAGGTACTTAATCGTTCCTTTTTAGGTATTTAGCATTTGGAAGGCATTTGGAAGAAATGCACGTAACTTTGACTCATTTGGAGAAGAAACGGACAAGACTGCGGACCAACACCAAGACTCTTTAAGATTTGTGCTCACAGCGGCAAGAACGGCATCACCAACTCTACATGACGCCGTCACAACCCACTTTGTGACAGCGTCACAACATTTCATGACAGCGTCAGCACGCACCGATTCGCACACAGATCTAGAATATTCTACTCATGACGGCATCACGATTAAAATGCGACATCGTCGCAGCGATTTATCTATATATACATATCCATTTTTAGGGTTTTAGGTGTGTAACTTTAGAGTAAAAGAAAGGGACGAACCCTAGTTCGTTTAGCAGCTGTTAGGGACGATTTTAGGGCCTCAAAACCTTATTGTACTTCTTTCAATTCATGTTTTAATCAAGTAAGACTATCTTAATCATTCAATATCTCTTGTTGTGTGATGTTTATCTGTTCTTGCTTTATCTTTAACATGCTTGGCTAAACCTTCTATTATGTTCATTTATGATTGTATGAAACCTAGAATGTAGATCTTGGTGATGTTGTTTTTTGTGATGAAATTGCATGTTTAGGTCTTAGAAAAACAGCTTTTGTCTGTATCGCTGTTTGATACTGTCTAGGAAAACATTGTTGTGTGAAAGGATACCATCGGTATAACAGTCTTTATACTACTTTGCCTCTTATATAGTTGATCCACTCTTAATATATTTCACATGCATTTAATATACTCTTAGGGGCCTTGTAATAGTCTTCATACTACCTTACTTTGTGTTTTGCCTCAAAACGGAATATTAAATAGACGACGGGTTCGTGTAATTCGTTCATGACTTAGGAAATAATTACATAGATCATCACAAGTGTGACAAAGCAACAACACTTGGAGAAGCAATCTAGCGAGTAATACATGATTAATTGAATAAAATATATTATTATATTGTTATCACCAGTAGCTTAGTTTTATATTTAGTTTAATAGCTAAAACCAACCAACATCTCAAATATATGATTTTACCTGCTTTCATAAAATATAAAAATACAAAAAGAATCTTCTCTCAACCCTTAGAATTCTGTTAGACCGTGATCAATCCTTCCTAACCTATTCCTCTAGAGAACGATAATAACCCCCGAGTCTTGCCTATACTACTTCTACAACGGTTAGGTACTCTGCCTAGGGAGGTGTAAAACTTCTTGTAAAAGTCCCTTAGGACAACCACATCAAATGACAATACCTAGTGTTGCATGATACTCCCTAAATTAGACATAGTTGATCAAGTTATGTCTAACTGAGTTCTAATGATGCAACCACTCAGACTAGTCAACTCGTTTCATGTTCGGTGTTTTTGGAAAAGAAAATCATTTTGGTTATAGTTCGGATTTTTTTTTGGAAAAATAGGCGTTCTCTATAACCTTAGGCTCTGATTACCAATCTGTCACACCCCACCAAGGCGGAACCGCGAGGTGTAGCATATTAATAAACATCACACAAGATGATAGATAAAAACACCAAACATGTTTGAATAAAAGTAAAGTTATATGAAATACAACATCTTCAAGAACAAGTTTAAAGGTACATAAAACATCATAAATTGTTTCCATCTGAACATGGATATTCCAAAAGACATAATCCTTGCAATTAGGTAAACATCTTGACAATAACTGAAATGTAAAGCACTAAGTTTCCACGTTAAGGACGTCACCTGAAAAGCATGATAAAAAAGGTCAACTATTGAAAATAGTTGGTGAGCTCACAGGATTTTGTACACAAAATGTAGTTTTATAAAGAGTAGATGTCTGAGGTAGTATATCCAAATCAACATCTGAATTCCAAAAATAGGTTGATAATCCAAAACAACATAAGTTTTCAAAGATAGTCCCCGTTACCGAGGTAACATGACACAAATCAAATCAATATAAATTTATGCTATAGTGTTTATGTGAGGCGCTACTTAAACGCATCTAGCCTAACCGTTCCAACATCCAAACATCTCGTGTAATAATCCCACACTAGAAACAAGTTGCAAGTTCGACAAGTGTCATAACACAAGTCTTATGTTCTAGTACTATGCATCCCGTTTATGGTGGGAGTGAGGAGGGGCTAATCTCCCAATAGAGCTATCCATAAGTACTAACGTCTCAATCCTGTTGAGTAGGATATAATGAGCTATAAGTAGTGGCGGGTTCTAAGCATACAACAACATACGTATCAAGTTCAAGTTCAAGTTCAAGTTCAACACGTTTTCCAAGTTCAAGTATGCTCGAAAGTTTGTCACATAAAAGTACGAACATAGCAATTTAAATACAACACATCATGCTTTCCACCCCAAAATCGATTAAAACGGTAAAAGAGGGGCTGTGAGAAACTCACCTCAAAAGTTATAGCAAATCGATGATTTCTCGAAAAATCACAAAGAAGTAGGCAACCCAACGAACACGCACCCTTCTACTCGAGACCTAATGTAAGTAAATAATACTTATTAGACTCTTAACGATATGCTAGGACTCACTAAATATTCATTTGTTATATCATTCATCAAGTTACTTCATAAAACACCATTTTCACATTAGAGGCAAAACCTTAAATCTGTCCCAAATTTTGAGTGCCATTACGGGTAGCATTTCATCAAGTTAATTATTTTTACAACTTTTTTTCTTCTTATGAGTCTTTACATGGTTTTATAATTAATTTCTAGATCTTTAACCCTTTCATATGGTTTTGCCAAGAATAGGACCCAGTTCTGGATAGGCTGTCTTGCGTCGATGACCAGTGGGTCTTAACTTCGAATATGGGTTCTAAGTTTTTGGTGACATGTTCAACATATAATGAACTAACTCCAGATGAAATTTTAGCTTTTGACATAGAGGTATGAGTGAGATACACTCAAAACTATGCACTCTAATAAAACTGGAACAACTTACTATTTTGCACACTTATCTTACAAACGAGTTTTGAATGACTTTTCCTTATTTTCAGTAGGTGATATTATAATGGTTGGAAATCTATTTCAAAATAGTTGATCTTAGAATCAAGAATCATATCAAAAGATTATTTTATGACCAAGTTGTGGTCATTGCAAGTTGACATAAAAAAATTCTACAAACTGTCTTGAAATTAGGAGTCCTTCACATGCACCTTTATCTACTCCAAATCCCAAAAACGATTAAGACCACTCCAAATATCCTTTTAGACATATATTAGCAACATATTTATGTAAAAATATCAGTAGGTACTTTATCAAAAATACCTATAAAACAAGTGCTCAAAATGATAAGATTTAAGTTTTCTAACTAGACTTTTCAAGATTAATCCTTTATCCAATCTTAGAAATGACCAAACCAAGTGCATGTACTCTTTTTAAAATCATTTAAGAGCTGTAAAACATCTTTAGAACAAAGATTTCTTGTTGTTTAATTTGACAAAAAGTTTATGCAAGATTAAGTGCAAGAATAGTGAGATTAAACCCTCTTGGTGCAAGAACAACACAAGTTGTCTTGCACCAAGGTTTGTACCTTGATTAATGGAGGAAGTGAGTGATGTTTAGGAGCTAATATAATTTATTTTCTTGATAGAACCCTTCAATATCTTTCTTGATTCAAAAATCTAACCCAATACTAGTTCACTAACCCTTGTACATTGTAGTTTTTTTTCCAAACCTTGATAAATCTTGGATGTTTTTTTTGTGTTTTCTCTTGTTTGTAACATTTTTTAGAGAGACAGAGGAGGGAGAGGAGCTGGTTTTTAGAGTGAGAAAGAATATGTGAGAAATGGTTTGTATGTCTTTGAAGTGGTATTGTGGTTTTGGTTAAGAAAAGGCATGATTTGACGTTGTGTAAGACTAAATGTGGCAACCAACTAAGATGTATGGTTTGCATCGGAGGTGCCTCATATGGGGCTGAGATGTTTATGTATATGTTTGTTATTAATTTGGTAGTGTATGTACCATTTAAATGGTATAAGTTAATTTACACAAATTGTGTACATTCGGTAATTACCTAAAAAGCCGTAAAAACATAAATTTTGAGATAGTTTGTGATTTTATTAATTTATGTTTTACCATGTGTTTTGACATTATTATAATGTTATTTGAGCATATCGTTGGTCGTTAGGACCATTAACAAGGATCGTTGGGTAAAAGGTGTGTTCGTATAACTAGGGTTCCTAGTAAAACAAGCGTTAAATGCTAAAAATGGTATGACCGCATAAAAGTGACTCCACAAATAATCAAAAGGGTCCATTATCATACGTTTGCTTTTGGTTACTGACCTCAAAATTGATGGATGTCACAACAGCATCGAGGATTTTATGACAGAGTCAGAACGTAGCCGCCTTAAAGTGGATCTAGAACCATCGACTTGGTGAGGGCGTCATGGCTTCAAAGCGACACCGTTGCGTTGTTTTTCCTATATATACAAAACCAATTTTAGTGTGTAACTTGTATAACTTTTGGGAGACGAACCCTAATCATTCTAGCAGCTTTTAGGTCGTCTTTATGGCCTCAAAACCTTATTATATCTGACCTTAATCCATGTTTTAATCAAGTAAGATTGTTTATATTTAATCATTCAATATGTCTATGTGTTGTTTGATTGATTTATGTTCTTGCTTTCTTTATAACATGCTAGGCTAAACCCTCCTTTGTATTTACTTATGATTTTATAAAACTTAGATTGTAAATCCTTTTAATGTTGCTTCTTATGATGGATGTGCGTGTTAGGCTTTAGAAAACTAGCCATAAGATATTAAATTGGCATAGACATCTAGGGAAACGTAAGTGTGTAGAAAGGATACCATCGGTAACAGTCTTCATACTACCTTACCCCTTATGTGGTTGATCCTTCTTAAGATATTTCAATTGCATTTAATATACTCTTAGGGGCCATGGTAATAAGACTTCATTCTACCTACTTGTAAATGCCGTAACGGAAATTATATAGACGGCGGGTTCGTGTATTCGTTAGACTTAGGAAGATTTACACATATCATCAAAATGTGACAAAGCACATGAGTATATGAGAAGACTAATCTAAGGATTAGTACATGATTAAGTAAATACATCTTTTTACCTTGAAAGTAATCACTCATTAGATAGATATATTTAGTTTTATTAGTTTAATCAAACAAACCTCTCAAACCATGATTTTTACTTGCTTTCTAATTAATATAAAAATACAAAAAGAATATTCTCTCAATCTTATAGAATTCTGTTAGATTGTGTTCAAACCTTCCCAACCTATTCCCCTAGAGAACGATAACAAACCCTGAGCTTACCTATATTACTACTACAACGATTAGGTACTCTGCCTAGGGGCTTGTAAAACTCTTTGCGAGTTCGCAAGACCCGCATCAAGTTTTTGGCGCCGCTGCGTGGGGAATAGTTAGGTCTCGATCATAGTTTAACTTAGTTCTACTTGCTTGATTCCTATCAAGTGAGATTTTTCTTTTTCAGTAAATTAGCTTTCTTGTAGTCTATCTTTTCTTTGTGTGTTTGTTCGTAATTTTTTATTGACTATTCCATTCTTCATCATGGAGAATGCGAATCCGCCACCAACCAATAACCCACGTAATCCCTGCCAATGCCGCTTTCGCGCAAGGGTTTTTCCACAGAGCTCCGCGAGCTACAGCCAAATCTCGAAACTACATAGATTACTCGCCTAGAAGCAAAACCGATTCCTCAAAGGTTTTCATTTCACACAACAACCTAATGAAATTGATGTAGATGACCTTGAGCCCGACGACGAATAGGTAAATACACCTCTTGTTTCTCTTTTTCTAGATTTAGATGACGATTCTGATGATGGTGTAGTCCTGAATGAGCTAGAAGAATATGGTAATGCATGACAATTATGCCGCTAAAGTGCAATTAATAGTTTCGATGGGGATGACTTAGCATTCTAATGTATAATCGGTTTTAGGAAGTTTGTTGCCTACTTTGGCCCCTTTTTACCAATGAACATTATCACGCGTAAAGCCTATAACATTATAATGGTAAAAGGGTTAAAAAGTACAGGGAAGAACTTAATTGCCATTGTTCGGGATGTCTATGTGTTTGTAGGAAGTTTCACTTACATCACGGACTTTGTAATACTAAAAGACATAGGAGAGTTTATCCTAAGTAATATGGTTGAAGTTGTGATGGGCAAACCCTTTAGAAAAATCAGTAAACTTGAATACGATTGTGCTAAGGGATTGATGTATTTCACTAGGATCTTTGACAACTACACATTCCAGATGCCCCACATTATACCTAGGTTTAAAAATTAGGGGGACATGTCGTGGAGTAAAATCCCACCCATCCTTGTGCTAAGTCAAAGAGATCTAACTAGCGGATTTAGGAATGCCTATGAGAAGAACAAATTTATGTACAATAATTGTTTGAAACTAGGTCCCGAATACCAAGTGGATGAAAGCATGAAAGAGTGGCTCATCCGTGGGCATGTGAGCCTATACGAAATCACGTAAGGATGTGTGACTTCGAGTCTAGCTACAAGACTCAATAATAAAGAAAATTTCTTTTTGGGAGGCAACCCAATATTTAATTTTCCCACATTTAGGAGTGTCGTGTGTTTTAATTCTTTTTGTTTATTCTTTTATGTTTGAATTATTTTTGTAATCATGCTTGATAACATCAAATATTTAATACTTTTTAGTGTCAATTTTCCCTTAAAAATACTTGCAATTATCCTAGAAACACATGAATTCGATACATTTACTGTTATTTTGTTGTTTTCAGGTAAAATGCAAGTAAGCAGCAAGAAACACGAGAATTGGACACTAAACAAGGTATTGGAGCCAAAAGACGTGATTAATGGATACTTCTACAATAGAATATTATATAAGAAGCTATCCGCTTATGATTTGGAGTTACTAGGAAAGGAAACAAAGCCGAAAAAGAAATGCTCATATGATACTTCAAGAAATGTGCTCTAGTATTTTGACCATCACTTCTTCATACTAACTCTGATTCAAGCGGCCATGAAAAGAGGAAAGTGATATCTACAACTTTCGTGTTTTGGGATAGAGCCTGATCACAACTAACGAGCCACAAGATTGCAATTACTACAATTGTGCTGAAGAGTTTACGTTGTAACCTCATAAATAGATTACGCCATAAACTTTCCACGTCATGGTTACGGCGTAAGCTCACAAATAGATTACGCCATAAACTTTCCACGTCATGGTTACGGCGTAACCTAACAAATCAGTTACGCCATAAAGTCCAATTTGCCTATATTTTGGAATGTCGACATCAGCAAAGATACGGCGTAACCTCACGAATCAGTTACGCCGTAAACCATCAAAAACCTATAAATAGGGGCCAAAATCAGCCTTAAAAGTCATCCTTCTCCCTCCCATCTTAAGGGACGACTGGGACATCTTCCCAAGTTGTTTTTTAGCACTCTCTAGTCCTTCAAGAAGGAAGAATTTGGTCCCGATCATCATCATCATCATACCAGTTTGGTTCGATATCATGTTTTCATTACTTTCATTAATTGATGATGATATTGATTGTATGAATATAATTTTCGGCTAAGCTTATCTTATTAATTATCATTATGATTCATTTATTTCTTGCTAATTATGGTTATCTGTTTGGTTATATTACTTTGACCATAAGAATGCCAAATATGATGCTCGCTTACCATGACCAGTGGAACAAAATCCTGGTTATTATGACTTGTATGGCGGGGATTTGCAAGATAAGTGATATTAGATGACCATTCAATCCCTACTTTCTATATAGTAGAATAAAGTGAATCATTCAGTTAATTAAGAAGTAATTAGGACCGCATCTCCTTCTCTTCAATCATAATTAGTTCATTTCTTTATAGTTTTCATTCTCTTACAAATCAATTATTCTAAACAGCTTTTAAACGTGACAACCAATTTAAACTCATATTTGTAACCTCCCTTTAGCTCTTGGGACGACCTCGGATTTACCAAAACTACACTACTCACGATCGGTTTCTCTGCCCGTTAGTGCGTTTGTAAGGTGAAACGAGTTTTATAAATTTAAAACTTGGTAAAAAATATTTAAAAGAAAATATGCATCAATGCAAGGTTTTCAAGATCGGGATCCTACCCGGGATTGTTTTCGTCTTTGCAAGATCGAGATCGTAAGATCCTACTATAATGTCATTTTCCTAATAGTCTTTCTAATATTATACAAATCTACAAATTATTATATATTATAAACATAAAATTATATGAATATTTCATATAAATGTTGTCATAAATTATGTTTATGACATATTTAAAAAGATTAACATGTTGCTTTTTTAATTGTAAAAAACACAATCCATAAATTTGTAGTTTTTTAGTTTGAGGTTCGAGAAAAGTAAGATCGGATCGTATTAGATCTTAAGATCCTATGGTCAAGATCGGGATCCTATAAGATCTTAAGCGTATAAAGATCCTATGTAAGATCAGGATTGGGATCTTAACAACCATGCATCAATGCTTTGCTTTATTTTTAACTTCGTCTTATTGACAATCAAAGGTATTTTGCATAAAATAAGTGTAGGAGAAAATTATCCGGTTTTTAAGAACCAATTCAAACATTTAAAATAAATTGTTTAGATTAATTCGTGTCAGTTTCGAGTCACATGATTGTATTGACTAATCTTAGATTTCATGAAGTAATTCATACAGGAAATAACTTATATAATCACGTGCAATAAACTTTTCAAATAAAACAAAAAGAAATTTTTCACAGTCGCTGGTGACGGTTTTAGGATTTATCCTGACGGCGTTGTGAGCCCAGCTACAGTAAAAAATTCGAAAATTTTCAATTATTCTCAAAAAATAAAATGTTCAATATCTAAAATTTGTAAATTTCTTGTAACCCTGCAGAAACCTATGATTATATCATTACTCTCATCCTATATTTACTGCTTTAATAGAGTCAACCCTAAAGTTTCATTGTATATATATCTATCCCGCCGATTTTATGCTTGGTGTAGTTGTCTTTGTTTTTTATTACAGGTTATATTTGATGAGAAGAAGCTTAAAAGTACTTTGAAAGTTTCATTAGACGATTCTTGGAGGACGATTTAACCAGTTATCGCATGTTTCTTCTCCATTATTGAGCAAACCAACGGAGTAATAGTTTCTTTTACTTGTTTTCTTTTCCATTTATTCATTTTATGGGTACTTTTAAGAATATTGAGGACAATGTTCAACTTAAGTATGGGGGGAATAAGCCTTAGAAAGTATTCTTTCAATTGCCATTTGCTTTGTCCTTAAAATGATGGGTAATATATCAAAACATAGCATACACGGAAAATTTAACCAAAATTTAATTTTTTTTATGACACATACCGACAAAAACCGAGTATTAATAGTGTCTCATGGATAGGAATTTATATGAATAGCATAAAAACCTTCAAAAATCCACCCTAAAAAATGTGAGGTTCGCCTTTAGATCTTTAAGAATTTGGGTATCCATTTTTGATACCCAAGATAATTTAAACCTTTAGCTTGTTCGAGTTAAGGTTCGAATGCAGTCATATGTGTCTATTATGTCGTTACGAATATGTACGTATGGTCTTTGACGCCTTTTCTGAAGCATTGGTATCGATATTAAATTATATGAGTGTATCAGTAGTGTATTAAATTCTAGAACTTGTTTTTGTGATGCATCCCGAGATCGCGTAGTAGGAATTAGGATTTTCTAAATGATAAGAGGCACTAGGATTAACCATGTTTAAACTTGTAATTGTTATTATGGTCACCTCAATCATATAACTATCCCACACCCTTGCCATGCACTCACTTTTAGTGCAGGATACCCCTAGTACACCCCTCTGAGCCTATCCTTTTTCATGGTTCTTGTAATTTTCTGGTTAATCCGGACTATTAATAAAGAGCATTGTCACCCTTGAACCAATTGTTACACCCAAATCGCCTTAGCCTATCTTGTATGTACTCACCTTTAGTACATTATTGTTTTAACCCAAGTTAATTATTTGAGTACACGATTTCTAAGTCCTTATCCTTGTAAATATAGTTTTGGGATGATTGGGATTCATGGTAGTATTTATCTTACGAAGTACTAGGGAAGAAGTAATTTATTACCCCCAATGAAGCTCAATAAGCTCCATGTTATGTCGATCCACCTCAAATCGGGTCATTAGTTAGATTGTAATTATTGAGTATGTAAAAGTTTCAAGTGTAGGGGTGTATCTATAAACTCCCATGATGTATTATATGTTTAAGCGATGGCAGGGCAAAAGTGTACAAAAAAAATATTATATATAAAAAAAGTGAAAAAATGTATGGGCTGCCATTTGCTTATGTTTATGTTTATCGTAGAGTCAAGAAAAGAAAAATAAAGAGATTGATGTAGATTTTTGTAGAGTTTGTATATCTTGTCCGAGTCTTTGGCTTAGCAACCCAAATCAGCGTGTATTCTTATAAATAATTAGCTAACCCTTTCACCCCAAATTCACACAAAAAGCTACCCTAAATGTACCCCATCCGTTTTTGTTTCCAATTATGTTATCTTACACCGACACCCCACAACCCTTAAAAGCCCTATTTGATAGTAATGACTAGTACTTGCGCCTAGTAGTGAAGGTTTGATCCTTTACAAGCCTATGGTAATTTATATGCTATGACAGGTAATGAGTGTTAATTTTCTGTTTCACATAGTTGTTATAATTTATTATACACCGAGAGAAAGAGAGAATCCGAACACTTATGTGAGGTGCTAGTATATGCTTTACGTGCTTTTAATTACGAGGTCTAGAAGGTTGTATTATAAACTGCTTTTAAAGAGTAGGTTAAATGCCCCCAATATTGCTATTGTCTAGGTAGAAAAGCCCACTTGCTTGAGGACAAGCAAATCCTAAGTGTAGGGTATTTGATGAGGTGTCATTTTATACACTATTTCGGGGTCATTTAACCCCCTAAATCATGCAAATATACCCAAATTATGTGCTTAGTAGTTTGTTTTCAGGTTTTTAGCACTTGGAAGACATTTGGAGGAAATACACATGACTTGGGCTTATTTGGAGAAAAAACGGACAAAACTACGGCTCTATACCAAGTAGCTTGAAGAACCACGTATACAGAGTATGGAAACGGCGTCGCCAGTTAAAGCGACAGAGTATCAGAACATAGCTGCCTTAAAGTGGATCTAGAGCCATCAACGTGGCGATGGCGTCATGGCTTCAAAGCGACGTCGTCACGTCGTTTTTCCTATATATACAAAACCGATTTTATGGTTTTTAGTGTGTAACTTTGTATAACTTTTATATAACTTTATAAGATGAAGCCCTACAATCATTCTAGCAGCTTTAGGGTCGTCTTATAGGGCCTCCAAAACCCTATTGTTAACGACCTTAATCCATGTTTTAATCAAGTAAGATTGTTTATCTTTAATCATTCAATATGTCTATGTGTTGTTTGATTGATTTATGTTCTTGCTTTCTTTATAACATGCTAGGCTAAACCCTCCTTTGTATTTACTTATGATTGTATGAAACTTAGATTGTAGATCCTTTTAATGTTGCTTCTTGTGATGGATGTGCGCGTTAGGCTTTAGAAAACTAGCCATAAGATATTAAATTGGCATAGACGTCTAGGGAAATGCGAGTGTGTAGAAAGGATACCATCGGTAACAGTCTTTATACTACCTTACCCCTAATATGGTTGATCCCTCTTAAGATATTTCAATTGCATTTAATATACTCTTAGGGGCCTTGTAATAGTCTTCATACTACCTTACTTGTGCGTTGCCTTAACGGAATATTAAATAGACGGCGGGTTCGTGTAATTCGTTCATGACTTAGGAAATACTTACACAGATCATCACAAGTGTGACAAAGCAACAGGATTAGGAGAAGCAATCTAAGGAGTAGTACATGATTAAGTAAATACATATTTTTATCATAAAGTTATCACCAGTAGATTAGATTATATTTAGTTTTAATTAGTTAAACAAACCAACCTCTCAAACCATGATATTTACTTGCTTTCATAAAAATATAAAAATACAAAAAGAATCTTCTCTCAACCCCGTAGACCTCTGTTAGATATTGATCGAGCATTCCCAACCTATTCCCCTAGAGAACGATAACAACCCCCGAGTCTTGCATATACTACACTACAACGATTAGGTGCACTGCCTAGGGAGTTCTAAAACATCTTGCTGAAGTCTTAATGACGATAGAACATCAATTTACCTTTTTGAAAATTCTACCCTTTGAGTCCCTATACGGCGTATTGGTTTCCCTATACGCCGTATCCAGTACCCGTATTTAACCAATACTCTGTATCTCATATACGATGTATTGAGTTATATCGATACAGCGTATTGACCCTAGACTCCTAATACTTCGTATTGATGCCCTATGGATACGGAGTATTCCATAAAACCCCATACGGCGTATCTACTTCCTAATACGCCGTATTTACCCTCAAAACAAAAAGATAAATTTTCATATTCTTCCTACTGACTTCGTTTAAATTTTCAGATATGGCTCTTCCACCAAGAGCTCAGAGACATCAGTACCTTAGGTTCGAGGGTTTATAGTATTAAGATGCCGATATTACAGATTTTAAGGGGAGGTTAGGGAAGATTTATGGGAGAGGGGTACATGGAGTTCAGGTTTTGGATTTTGAAGGGTTGATTGATCTGATGGCTGAGGGGTTGAGCCATAGGATGCTTATGGAGCACAGGGATGCTGAGGGTCAGAATGTATTTACTATCCGTGCTTGAAGGTGACTATTTGAGGTTAGAGGCCCAATGGTACATGAGCTTATCTTGGAGTTCTTTAGTACATTTAGGTTCAGTGAGGCGGTTCTTGATCTCGACACGGTTGGGGCACTAAAGTTCTAGTTGGGTGGGATAAGCATCGTATGAGCTAGAGAGAGTTACTTTTGGTTATGGGGCTACACACTACTGAGGAGATAGAGTCCGCTGGGTTTAGGACATACTAGGCTGAGAGTGCCAGACAGATCCCCGACAAGGGATTTGAGTGCTTACTGGAGAGGGATCTCATCTGAGGGGGATTTCTTTAGCACAGCCTTGTCTTACACTGCGATTAGAGATCCGATGCTTAGGCTATGTCATAGGTTTATTGTGTGCAGCATTGCTGGGAGGAGTCAGGCACCTGAGAAGGTGATCATGACTGATTTGTTTTACCTTTGAGGCATGGATGTTAGGTCGGTCAACATCCCTTATCTTTTGGCTTGGTATTTGAGGAGATTTAATTCTGGGAGGAAGCGCAGGGCGATGATATCTGGAGGACAATTTATTGCTCGTCTGGCTAAGCATTTTAGACTTCTTACTAAGTAGAGACTTCAGGGATTGACAGTGATAGTACGAGACCTCCCTGTGATTGATATGGCCGAGCTGGTGCGACTACTGATCTGCGATGAGCTTGATGATACTTGGGCTTGGGTAGCTCTGGGACGAGAGAGGTAGCCTAATGTTACGGCTGATGCCCTAGAGGTCGTTGAGGGTGCTCCCGATGTTGACGAGGGTGCTCAGGTTGTTCCAACACCCGTACAGGCACCTTAGCCACCATCTGCAGCAGCCCAGGGTAGGACTATGCCACAGAGGTTAGCTAGGTTAGGGGAGGAGGTCCATGGTTTGCGAGGCAATATGGCAGAACAGAGAGATGTGTTGGATAGCATGGCCTGTGATTTCTTTAGATTTACCACTTGGAAGGTCACTAGCCTATCTTTGATGATGGATCGGAGTGAGATCAGGTAGACGAGCAATTCTGATTATCGAATTCCATACCAGAGGCGCACCAGGCATAGGATTGATGACGCCAGCACCTCAGCACCATAACAGCCAAATCCTTGATCTCTCTCTCCTTTACTTTTGATTTCTATTTTGTATACATTTATATTATTCATATCGTGATGTATCTAAACTTTAGACAGGTTACCCTTTGATGTATATATATTATGATATGATGGTTTTGTGATTTGTTTGTGCATGATAGAATCAAGCATGGTAGTAAGTTCAACTACTAACCTTATTGATATATGAAAGACAATCCATAACGAGAATGAAAGCATGAGAGGAAGAGTGTTGAATGGTGTGACGAAGCTGAAGAAAAAGTCTAACTTAAAGACTTCGCTGAAAAGAAAAGTGCTTCCTAGGAGACAACTAGGACAGTTTTTAATTTATTTTATCGATTCTGTCTTCCTAGACATCAATACGGCGTATCTGCTCCATACCATATGGTGTATTGAATGTCTGGACGTTATCAGTCCTTTATTTTTGCATATTTAAACCATTACTGTCAGTTCTTTCAATACATCATATTCATTATATGACATGGCGTATTTAGCAGAACTGGCCCGTATTTAGATACTTTATACATGTCTTAATATGGCGTATCCAGGTTTTTGGATACGGCGTATCGATTTCCTATACAGTTTGTTTTTATTTTTTATTAACTATAGGATACCCGAGATAGGATTGCATGGTTTTCTTATAGTTTGCATAGGACCTCGCTGGAAAGAAATCAACGATGTTGGTGGGGTATCCATAATTTAGAATCCTATGTGTGTTGTAGTCATGCTGGCATCCATACGCATTTACAACACACATTCTTACTCATATACTCAACTTGGAGAATCATACCGAGCAAGGAGAGTTTCTCGTTCTAATTCTTTTATTTCCCGTTTTTAATGTTATTTTTATACAACGAGGACGTTGTAATTTAAGTGGGGGGATGGGAATTAGAACGCTACTTGTCCTATTTTTCACAATAATATGCTTAAGTTTAAAAAAAATCCAGCATACTTTTGTGAAATTACTGGTTACATAACATGCACACATAACCCTTATTAGATATTGTGAGGATTCAGCCTTATCCGTTTCCAAATGTTTACCGAAATCCCACAAAAATATGAGTGTGTCGATGATGTTGTAGACTTTAGAACTTGGCTTGTTATATCTATTCGAGACCACAATAATGAGTACTATGGATTTAGATAGAGTAACTTGTTTAAATTGGTTAATTTCTAGGATTACACCAAAAAAGCCTATATATGTTGTGATATTAACTAAACACACCGGTTACTTAACCCTCGTATAAACCCTTTGTTTACTCTCACTTTTAGAGTAAGATTCCCTAGAAAAACCAGTAGAGCCAATCTTTTAGGATAACACCAACTATTTGTTTTGTTACACCTTTACACCTTAACCTACCTTGTTAGATTAAGTCCATTTATCAGTTGCTAGTTTCATTATGTGTAAAGTATGTATTTCATGTGTCTTGTGTCATTTTCTATCTCTGGTATGGTCGGTAAATTGCACATTGCAATTAGGAATGAAGAATTATGGAAGAAATTATCTGGAGCTATTATGATCTTGAAGATGGTGAAATTACACCAAGATTCGTAGTGTATTGTATTGAAAAAAATTGAAAAAATTAGAAAATCGCTGCAAAAAAGGAGGAAAATTTAGGAGATAGTAGGTTCTATAAAGCTTAAACCGATGGTATTATTTGAAGGATCGATTATTCGTTGATGCGTGATTATAAATTAACGATGTAAAGTTTAGTATAAAGTGGTAGATATCACCACTTGGTTTTGTAAAAGTATGTAAAGTCTGGGTAGATTGGGAGTTGACCGTTACGGGAATGCCAACTTAGGTTTTTGATCTATGTCGAAGACGTTTGTGTAAATATTTCGGTGTCTTTATCATGGTAACAGTCGAGAAAGTATCTAGCAACTTGTACCTTATTTGTTTGGACTTAGTCTATTTGTTTTGTAAATTTTTATTTAACAAAAATTATTTCCCTTTCCTAATCTCTAACCCTTAGGTTTTATTCGAATAAGGATGCGAGCAATCACACGTGTCTATTCCGTCGTTACGGCCATGTATGTGTGATTTTGTCCGCCTTGTTGGTTTATTACTTTTTGGTGAAAGATTAAAAGATCCATACCCTATATCACTTTCGTCCTAACCCTTGGTTTTACTCGAGTGAGGTAATTGACTGTAATCATGTATGTCTATTCCATTGTTATGGATGTGTATATGTGGTTTGTCGCCCTTGCTGGTTTATGACTTTTTCTAAAGACTACTAGTCCTATTCTTTAGCTTATTCGAGTTAAGGTTTGAATGCAGTCATATGTGTCTATCCCATCGTTATAGGTGTGGGAGTGATAATCGGAATTAGCTTGATGAGGCCTCTTTTATAGTATTAAACCTTTTGTTACGCCGTACTTATAAAATGTGTTACGCCGTAACCATCATACACAGCATTCCATATTTAAACAATTTGTTACGGCGTAACCAGATATGGTGTTACGCCGTAACCTTCAAATAATGTCCATAAGTATGTGATCTTCATTCCATATTTGTGGATCTTTATGGTTACAGTGTAATTGGATATGGTGTTACGCCGTAACTCTAACTTTGACAAGATTTCCTTCCAAATATATGGTTACGGCGTAACTAGATATGGTGTTACACCGTAACGTTGTCTTTGATCTTCGTACTTTTAATATATGTTATGGTGTAACCGTTTTTGGTGTTACGCCGTAACATTCTTCAAATATTTACACTTTGAGTCCTTTTTCCTTTGTTTCTTGTCACTTTTTTGTATTTCACCTGAGAACTACAAAATGATAGAAAATATCTCGTTTTCGAGTATTCATGAAACATTTACAGGTAATATAGGGGGTAATTTGACACTAAAAAGTATTAAATATTTGATGTTGGGGGGGCTATCAAATATCCCCCACTGACTTCTGCTTGAACCTCAAGTAGAACCTGTTAGAAACTTTTCATAAAAGATTTCTCGAGATAATTTCAAGAAATGAAATTTATAAAAACTCTTATGCTAAGGAAAACATTTAAAGCGAACACCTCACAAAAGGGGATACAAAGTCACTCAGCTCTCACTAGTCTAAGTGTTTCTTCTTCTACGCGCCGGCTCCGCCTCGAGCTTACTCTAATTGCTAAGTCATAGCATGTTTTCTATCAAAAGCTTGGAAAGACACAAATCTGCACCGGTTAGAATTTGGTCTAAACTATATCTTAAAGCATACATATTGGTAACAGGTTTTAATGGTTGATAAAGGGGGTAGGATAGACATAGGATATTACATTTAATGGTTGTTAAGAAAAACATAAAACATAGTCTAAATAATCTAAGGTTGTCATAACTAGCTACTGTCCATCCATGGGTCTAAGAGTTTAAGTCTGAAAATCTGATATTCAATAATAGGCTACTAGCTCCATTCTTCATGAGTATAGGAATGATTTATGTGTTATAATGGCTTCTTTCTTCCTTTTATGAGGTTGCTTGGTGCAATAATGGGCTACTAGCTCTATTTTTTATATTTTCTTATTTTGCACCATCTTTACATTGTTAGCACATGGGTGGCTTTTTGTTTCACCCTCTTTTCTTCATTTTCTTCATAATATGCAAATGTTACAGGAGTTTATATCTTTAATTATTTCCCCTGCAACATCTGATATTATACGCACCCCCCACTTGAGATAAACAAAGTCGAAAGTGGTGTTACATGGGGTCTTTATAGATCATCCATTGATTGTCTTTCACCGAATGCATATAATTCTCGTTCCCTCCCCCCCGAATCCATGACTTATGTATCCAGAATTTCTACACAAAGGAAAATTAAGACTACATGGTAGGCTTAAGGTGGAAATGTGTAACAAAACCTATTGAAGTTAGGGTGAAAACATAGATTGGTATTTAACTAGGGTGATTAGGGGTATCTTTCACTAATAATTGAGGGCAACAAAAGGGTTTATCAAGGCGAGGTCGACAAGTCAGTGTAACACAGTCGTTACAAACACCTTCTTAGGGCTATTTGGATGATTTCCTTATGTGTTTCCTTCTTGAACTATCTCTTCCTGCTAATCAATTAGGTCTCAAAATAATGTACATGCCATGTTCTAAAGTCTCAAATCTAATGCCACACTTATATTTTTGTAGATTTTTGAGTACATATGATGGAAACTGGGAATTTAGCATAAATCTCACCCAAGTATAAATAATGGGTTAAAGTGGCATTCGACAAGATTATTTTACTTATTTAGAAAAATTTATCAAATTTTTTAAAATTGGCATAAATTTTAAAGAAAACTAGAAAACCAAAGGCAAAACATACGTCAAGTAGTAATTCTACTCCCATACCCCAGTGATTTGTATACAATGTCCTATTGTACATTTAAGGAACATTAATAAAAGGGAAAGAGTAGAACTAAGACAATAAACTCCCTAAGCTTTGCCTCTGGGAAACTTTGAAATTGGCAGAAAATCTTTAATTATTTCTGTAGATCTTAGCAAGCTCTTTATCCCCTGTGATCACAAAACAAACCAAAGCATAAAATCATTCTACAAGAATTATGAAGTGTACAGGAAATACAAACCTAACTCACTTTCGTAGGAATCACGGTTGCATTTAGGAATATTGCAATACATGCCTTTTAACCACTTGGTGGCCCAATGTGGACGAGTTTAGTCTCGTTGAGGGCTCCAGGGAAATACCCAACAAAGTCCATTTACGTATACAAGTTTAGACAAGTTTAAAACTTAAATTTTTATGATTTCAGAAGGAGGTTACGGCGTAACCGTGAAATGGGTTACGTCGTAATCAAGTGGTAATTTTTTTTAACTTTTAATGTGTTACGGCGTAACCACCAAATGGTTTACGTCGTAACTGCAATGGTTATGGCGTAAACTAAAGTTGTTACGCCGTAACTTTGTAGATTCAGCAAAGTCACCAACATGATTAAGAGTCGAGCTGGTCTCGATAATTGCCTCTTAGCTTCTGGATTCTGCAAAACAAAGTAAGAAACATGCAAACCAACTAATGCAAAAAGAAATTTCATTAAATAAAGGACATGTTGTCTTCCGACAAGCACTTTTGTTTATTAACGAGTATTTAAGTTAGACTCATGCCCCTTATATATTACTTCGTGAACATACTTACTGCCCTCTAGCTCTTTCCTAATCATAGCTTTAAATCGTGCTCCATTCATACGCCCTAATGGTAAGGCTTCGTCCTCACGATCAGTAATGCATATAAAACTACGTCCTCCTTTAAAAGAATATTTTTTGTTTTTCTTCATAACGTTTTAATTTACATATGGGGGAATTCGTAAGTCGGTCTTCTCGTCCCCAAAATATTATCGCCACATTTCATCCTCTCGTATGCTCGTCTGCCAGGCCTTCATTGGTTTTCTTGTCAGTTTTGTTGTCATTTTTTCCCATACATCGTCTAGACACATTCCCTTTGTCTTTCCTAGTCTTAAAATATACTCATTTGTTAAATGTTCAATCTTTCATTATTGAACACCATTGGTTTTATTATTCTTTCAAATCACTGAATATAGGTCACTATCTCCTTGCATATTCCTCCTCAACATGTAACTATCAGGATATCTATTTCGTTGATATAAATTCACGTCGATTCATGTAGGTTGGTATGTATAATCCTGATTTTCATCTTTCTTCCAAATGAATCATTGCTTAGGGATGTGGCTTATAGTCGCGGGGTTCACTCATCTCTTTTTGTTCCTGATGTCCATATGGTTGTTGGTATTGGATCGTTTAAGTTTGTCGATGTTAGGGTCCGATGTTTTACCTAAAACTCATAGTTTTGGGATTCCAACATTCGTAATACCTTAGTTCCACCATGTTGGTGATCATCGATATTTTGTTGTCATAACGAACTTATAGAAAGTCAACAAATCCATGTGACTACTTTCACGTTCTTCTTTCATGATTGCGAAAAATATCCAAGCCTAATGTGACCCCTGCTCGTTTACCCCGAGGACTTCCATTATATCTAAAGTTAGAATCTTGAGTTAAGGTTCACATGTCGGCCACAATCCCACAATCTTCTCCTCTTCCATTCATCCATAGGTTACATGATATGGATTTGCATAAATGCCTATATTCTTAACTAATCCTCTTCTTTCTGGTGAAAAAACTAGAATTGGTAAAAGTATTTCATCATGTGGGTTAGGAGTGCCTTAGGACCTAGTTCTTTGTTCAAATTCTAAGCATGCATGGGATTCATAAGAGAATAGGTCAATTTCTATTTCAAGAGGATTAAAGGTTTCATCCTCTTTTCCAATGTCTACCATGTAAATTTTCTTGATGCACTGGTGAGAATTTATGTTAAACTCAAATTTTTTACTGCCTATTTTGAATAAAATTTATTCGTTGAACACATCGATTTGGGCACGAGTTGATTCGAGGAATGGTCTTCCTAAGATTATAACTTCTTCTGCTATTTTAATAACGCATTACAGAAAATTCTAACTCCCTTAATTTTTCCACAATATATTAATTGTTTCCTTAGGGCTCATTTAGTTCCTGGTCGTATATTCTAAGTGCTTGTATTCTGGAGTTTTATCTACCTAGATGTTGATAAACTCTTTGTGGGCCCACTTTGATATTATCCTTAAGCACTATGTGGTAGTAGCATAAAGATTTATGGTTATTAATGTTGAAAGGAAGAAGAAATTCCTGGGCTCTTTAGCGTCATTGGGTAACCGACAAGGTGGAGTATTGTCATATGATCTCTCCACTTCGTTACTAGCGATAGACGATACTTCATCATTGGCTGTCGAGGTCTCAAATTTCCTTTTCATGATACCATCTTTCGTTTCCTGTCTAATGAACTTGATTATGCTAATTAAGGCATCCTTCATGTTCTCCACGCCCTGCATACTCATGTGTTTTGTTATTTCAGCGTTCAACCATTCGTCAACATCATCCTTTTGTTCAAAGTACTGAATGTTCTAAGTATACCCATGGTTACTTTCCTCTTGCTTACTCATGACTACTTCATCGTCGATCATGTATTCAACCTCTTCCTCCATATCTTCCGAATCACAATCGGACTCGGTGCCTGGTTGGTTAGGATCAAAGTAGTGAGCAAATTCCTGGATTGGGTCAGGGGTTGGTGTACTTTTGCCGAAATAGGTAGGAAGATATGATTTAGTATTGCTGATGTGGTTCACCCTTTTCTCGTATTCCAAGTACTCGGCTATAGTCATATCTTCATTCTTTTTAGGTGTTTGACTTTCTTGTGTCAGCCTAAGATACTGTTCAATGGTGAGATCTTCAATGTCAACCTCATCTATGATGTCTCCTTGAGAATATATCGAAGTGAGAAAGAAAGACAACATTGCAATAATTCAAATTAGCTAACTAATTTTTAGATCACGGCAGTGACGCAAAAAACTTGATGCGTATTTTATTTTAAAATATATTTTTACCAAGTTTTAAATTTATAAAACTTGATCTACCTGACAACGCACTAATGGGCAGAGAACCCGATCGTGTGTTAGTTACAGAAGGGTAAATCCCGAGGTGTCCTAAGATCATAAGTTGTATTATAGGTTTAATTTGAAATGTCACGTTTATAAAATGGTTTTTAATTTGAATTGAAAGGAATTAAAATTAACATAAAATTAAATACTAAATATAAAAGAGTTGAGATTTCTAGGAGAGGACAAACCGTGGGGTTTTTTTGCTTTAGCCTAGTTACTTCATTCTGCTGTATGAATACATTTTCCTTGCAATTTTTTTACCTTGGTTAAACTTATGGTTTTATTAGTGATCAAAACCTTCGGTTAGATACCCAAAACTGTGCCAGTCTCTCAGGCTGAAACCCCCCTTGTTACCATTAGTTTAGGTTTAACTTAGGTTTAGCATAAATTAGATTAATTTAGTACTAACATAGATAACTAAAATACTGATAGAATTAGGAATTAACGCTCCCACTCTTAGTGATCAACATCCTACTTACCAACAAAACTACAATTGACCAGGTACACTGCCCGTTACAGTGTTGTTTTTAGGTATAGTCGGCATAAAATAAATAGTAAAACTTGATACATAAAATAACACATACACAATGACACATCAGCAAGCAAGGTCCTAACCACCCGTACTACTAAAACCCAGGGTTACACGATAGTCAAGGAAAATCTAATGAAACCATAATCTAACAGGAAACAAACATCATAACAATAGTAATTACATAACTAGGCCAACACTTTAAGTGCTTAGCCGCTCATGATGAGGGAAACACATCAAGAAATAGAAGAACACATAGATTAAAAGCTCATAATTCTTACAGTATTCGTATTTGAACGATTAAATACAAAAATTAAGTAAAGTGTGATCTCTCTTGGACTCTAGGTGGAATTCTTCAAAGGTTGGAAGCCTTTGTCACCTCTCCAATTGGCTGTAGAGGAAGTGATGTCGGAATAGCTTGAATGAGGCCTCTATTTATAAGTATCGAACTTGTTACGTCGTAACTTATAAATGTGTTACGCTGTAACCTTCTTACACGACATTCCATATTTAAGTAGTTGTTACGGCGTAACCCGATATTGTGTTATGCCATAACCTTTAAATAATGTCCATAAGTAAGGGATCTTCCTTCCATATTTGTGAATCTTCATGGTTACGGTGTAACCATAAGAGGTGTTACGCCATAACTCTATCTTGGGGAAGATTTCTTTCTAAATACATGGTTACGGTGTAAGTAGATATGGTGTTACGCCGTAAAGTTTTCCTTGATCTTCGTACTTACTTAATATATGTTACGGCGTAACCATATTTGGTGTTGCGTCGTAACATTCTTCAAATATTTACACTTTGAGTCCTTTTTCTCTTGTTTCTTGTCACTTTCCTACATTTCACCTGAAAACTATGAAATGATCGAAAATATCTCATTTTCGCATATTAGTGAAACATTTGCAGGTAATATAGGGGGTATTTTTCCACCAAAAAGTATTAAATATTTGATGTTATCACATGAATGATAACTATTGTTATATGAGAACTCTACTAATGGAAGATGAACGTCTCAACTTCCCCCGAAGTCAAGGATGCATGCTTTGAGCATGTCTTCCAAGGTCTGGGTAGTATGCTCACTCTGACTATCGGTCTAAGGGTGGTAAGCCGTACTCATGTCTAACTGGGTTCCTAGTGCCTCTTGCATGGATTGCCGAAACCTTGATGTGAAACGACTATCATGATCAGATATGATTGAGATCGGCACACCGTGCCTAGCAACAATCTCATTAAGATAGAGTCTAGCTACCCTATCCATCTAATAGTCCTCATGCATAGGCAGAAAACGAGCAGACTTAGTTAACCGGTCCAT